>BPUM01001364.1:0-28068 GCA_020521455.1 Prunus kanzakura | reverse complement strand
AGCACTTTTAACAAAAAGTTTATCAAACGCTAAACTCCTTTCTCTCACAGCTGATTTCTCTCACAGCAAATCTGACAGTAATTATTTTCACAGCACAGCAATGCTAAACTGGCCCTAAGTCTGTGTTGGAATAAATATATAGGGGGAGTATGGAGTTTGTGTATTGCCATTGTATAGCCTTTTATTGCTTGTCATTCAGTGTATATTGCGTGTATATTATATGTATATTGCTTGTATATTGTTTGTATATTGCTTGTATATTGTTTGTATATTGCTTATTCATTGTCTATGTATAGCCATTGTATTGTATGTTTATTGCCAATTTATAGCTTGCCATTTTTTGAGGAAAAATTAATATAAACTCTTTAATTCTGAATGTATAGGGGTGTAAGGATGTGATTCCATCAAGGTCTCATATATGTGGTTGTATTGCCCCTAGATATGGCTTGTCTTGCCTATGTATTGTGCAAAAAAGGACTCAAACCAATTAATGCAAAAATTATGTAGCAAAAATTAGGCAATACCATGACACTACAATGTCAATACCATGGCAATACAAGAGCAATAGGGCAGCAATACGATGACAATACAAAAACTCAACATTCCCACTCTTAATTTTAACGGTATAGGGGTGTAAACGGTAACCAATCATGATGACAGCTCTCTCAACATCAGCTAAACGGTAACCAATCATGACCTCTCTCTGATGTCAGGCTAGCAAGAGAACTTCATAGAAGCTCAATTCCTCACCTTAATGAAGATAGAGATCCGCTTGCCTTATTTGCAATTCATTGCAACCTTCACGACGATAAAGATCCACTTGCCTTATTTGCCACAATACGATGGCAATACAAAGACAATTGTAGCAATTCAGTGGCAATACTAAAGCAATAGGGGGCTATACAGTGACAATACAAAAACTCCAATGGTCCATCTTAATGTTCTCTCTTCAATGTATAATATAAGTGAAAGTATTTTTCCATTGCACACGCTTGCGAATACATAAAAAGAACAAATTCAAGTAAATTGAACTCAATTTCATTGAATGATGGCTAAAATATATAGTTCCTCAATTACATGCATTTTTCCTAATAATTACAATACACTTCCTGTAACTGAATGGAATGTTGTCCCACGCGAAATTGGTGATGGTTCTCAATGACAACAATCTTCCAGAAGCCAAAAATCTAGGTCAAACTGTCATGAAAAAAAAAAAAGGAACCCTGCAAGTCAGCCCTGCAAAAGAGATAGCAAAACAAGAAACTAGCAAAAAGTGAGAAACAAATACCTAAAAAACCAAAATAGAAACTTAGACAAAAGAACTGCAAAAAAAAAACTAAAAGACCTAAGAAACTCAGACTAATTGGCAAAGAGCTTCCTAACCTTGATTACCAACAAGAGAAAATTGCAAAAAGTGGAACACATAAAGCACAAAGAAACTGTCAAACAAAATAAGAGGGACAGAACCAGACATCAAAACACCTCAAAGGGTGAACTTAATCAATATAACCAAACAGCAATACAAAAACAAGATACAGCTACAACATCCATAACAGTAATACACAGAACCATGAAACCAAAAAAACAGCTGCATTCCAATCCAATAAGATTGAAGAAAAGTAACTATCACTGTACAAAGTGATATTACCAGAACATGATTAGGAACAAAAAGAACCATTAAAAAATCATCAGATAGTGGTTTGGCGAAAAAATGGGGCAATGTGGAATTGTCTGACTCAAGAAGTTCCACATGCAATTTAAAAGCTTCCTAAAGAAGGCAATAGTGAACAGAACAACCAAAATTTTCTGAAGCAGTACAATATTCTCAATTTTCTAAAAAACAAACAGATGCAACAAACAATTCCTGATAAAATAAAAACAAACCAATCCTATGTTTCTAATAGCTGTAAGAAAATCATGATTGAAACAAATAATCTACAGGGGCACCTTTAGAACAAGGAAATCAGATCCATAAGTTACATTTTATAGCAAGCCATATCAGGGAAGGTCTACTTAATGCTCTTGCAATACTTCAAATTTTGGTCAAGCATCTCATGAAGATACCTACTTTCAGCTTTCCCATGTTCTGATAAATAACAAAATCAATCACAACAAGACCTATTTGCATCCATATCAGGTTTTGATATGGCAAATGCAACAATTTCGAATTCAAAATTCATACACTTCATATAAAGAATTTCAGCAGAAAACATATCCGAAAGCATATTAAGAATCACAATATCAATACTCAACAGAAACCCACATGATACGAACTGAAAAATACAAAAGACAAGCATACCTCAACCGTTAGAGAAAACCACAATTTCACATCTCAAAACACTAGCATACCTCAACCATTAGCAACACTAAACAAACCCCACCAAAAACTCCAACAGATCGTTAGTCAGAAAGAGAAAATTACCTCCCTTTCGCAAAGCCCAAAACACTATTAACGAAAATCATATTTTGTCAAACACTCAAAATCCTATATTAGCACCACTCAAATTCTCATATAGAAACACCACAATTAAGCAATTAAAGCATAACATATATATATATATATATATATATATATATATACCGTAGCGAAAAATGGAGCCCATGAATGCCCCGCCAGCGGAGTCTCCGGCAAACTTGAGAAGGCAGACAGCATGGGCCATTGAAGGAGGCGGGGACTAACGGGTTTGAAGAATTAGGGTTAGGGTTAAGGTTTGGATTGGTATCGAGCTCAGTGTCAGTGTCCGGGTCAGACTTTGGAGAATCCACCGACGTCGTCGCCATGGCCGTTACTCTCTCTGTTTTCTATGAAGTCATGGCTGAGCAAGATTTGGGAGAGTGCGAGAGAAGAGAGGAGTTGGGAGAAATTGGGTTTCAGAAAATGAATTTTTGAGGGGATAAAGGGTCAATACAGATTTATTTATATGGAGGGCAATTGGGTACTTTCACGTTACAGAAAGCGCCGATAATTGAAGACTGGGAAGTTTCAGCGACACTTCCTACCATTTCATGAATCCAAAAGCAAAGATAAAGCCTTCAAGTAAGACTCATCTGTTTTCTGACGACAGTCAAACACTGAAACAATTATGCTTGGCTTCCATGGCCAACCAACGAGCCTCTTCTTCCTCGGCTTCCTTCACCAATTCATGGAAAAACCAGGTCTTTCTGAGCTTCAGAGGGGAAGACACGCGCCACAACTTCACAGACCATTTGTATAGCGCTTTATGTCAACAAGGCATTAACACCTTCAGGGATGATGATGAGCTCAGAAGAGGAGAAGAAATATCAAGCGCGCTTCTCACAGCAATTGAAGAATCAAAGATTTCTGTCGTTGTGTTCTCTAAAAATTATGCCTCTTCAAAGTGGTGTTTGGATGAACTTGTTAAGATTCTTGACTGCAAAGAATCAAATCAACAACTGGTCCTGCCAGTTTTTTATAAGGTGAATCCATCAGATGTACGAAATCAGAGAGGTAGCTTTGGGGATGCACTGGCTAACATGGAGCGCAAATACAAAGATAAGAAGGACAAGGTCAAGAAATGGAGGGCAGCACTTTCACAAGCAGCAGCTTTGTCAGGGTTCCCTTTGGACGAGTAAATTTCTAACCCTCTTATATAATGCTTTTTATTTTGTTTTGTTGATCCAAAAACAAAAAAGTAATTACAATTTTTTTTGTTAAAAGAAATCAATGAAAATAATTTTTTGATGTCAATAATTAATTAATACTGTGAAAAATATTTTATCCAAAACATTAAGGTTATAATTATTATTAATAAAGTAATTTTCTCCTTTTCAAAAATTATACTACTAAGTAGTTGAAAAATAGAAGCTATTCTAAATGGTGTTTTGATTCCAGTTCTTGACAAGCTATTCTAATTGGAATCAGTTTTATAAGGGTTAAACTATATTATTTTATAGTTTATATATAGAAATGCCATGTCAAGTCACTAAATGTTTCATATTCTTTTCAATTGGCAGGCATGAATCTGAATCTAAATTTATCCAAAATATCATTGAAAAGATTTCAGAACAATTATTAAAGCATGTGTGTATGAAAGTGGCAGAGCATCCAGTTGGAATGCAAGCTCAAGTACAAGTTATGAATGAGCTTTTAGATTTGGGGGAAAACGATGTTCGTATGGTAGGGGTATGGGGAACTGGTGGAATAGGTAAGACCACAATTGCTAAAGCTGTTTATAATTCAATTGCCCACAAATTTGAATGGTTGTTCCTTTTTGGCAAACGTTAGAGAAAGGTCAAAGTCGTATGAAGGTTCAGTCGGATTACAAGAGAATCTTCTTTCTGACATTCTAAGGGTAAAAAATTTGAAGGTGACCAATGTTGATAAAGGAGCCATTGTGATACAGGAAAGGTTGAGTTGTAGAAAGGTTCTCTTGGTTCTTGATGATTTGAATGACATGGACCAGTTACGAAACTTAGCTGGGGCATGTGAATGGTTTGGTGCAGGCAGTAGAATTATCATAACAACAAGGGATAAGCAACTGTTAACTTCTCATGATGTTAATTTAATACATGAGGTCAAGATTTTACGATGATCCTGCAGCTCTTGAGCTCTTGAGTTGGTATGCCTTCAAAAGAAGTGAGCCTCCTTTGGGTGATTATGCTGAAACTTGCAGAAAGGTGCAATGCGCTATGCTCAAGGCCTTCCTTTGGCTTTGAAAGTTCTAGGTTCTCATCTATATGGTGGAAGTATAACATAAATGGCAAGCTGCATTGGATGGTTTCCAAGGCACGGAAATTCAAGAAGTTCTCAAAATAAGTTACAATGCCTTGGATGATAGAGTGAAGAAGGTTTTCCTTGACATCGCATGTTTCTTTAAGGGTAAAAAGTAGAAACTATGTGATAGAAGCTTGTGAGCTGAAACGCTAGATATGGCATTGAAGTACTCATAGAAAAGGCCCTCATAAGTGTTGAAGGAAGTTATATTCAGATGCATGACTTACTAGAAAAGATGGGTAAGGACATAATTGAGCAGGAGTCGCCCTACTGAACCTGGAGGACGTAGCAGATTGTGGTTTCATGAAGATGTCAAGCATGTTCTGACTAAAAATACAGTAAGTAAATTAAATTATATATGTGAGTGTAAAGTTTTATTTAATTCAATAACTAACACACGTTGTGTGTTAAGTATAATATTTTTTTTATTATTATAATACTCTGTAACACTTAGTACATTTTTCTTTTTTCTATTAGGGAACAAATAAAATCACAGGCATCATGTTAGATTTCCCCAAACAAGATGATGAGATATTCTTGGATGTTGGCAGAAGCTTCTCGAAGATGAAAAATCTTAAAATTTTCATAAACTATAATGTATGCCTTTCTGGAGACGCTAGTTCTATCCCAAGCAATTTGAGAGTGCTTGATTGGTATAGGATGTCCATTCCAATCTTTTCCAGCCAACTTTCGTCCAAAGGCACTAGTTGTGCTCAATCTGCCTTACAGCCGCATCAAACAAATAGGGAAGAGATTGCAGGTACTTTACATTATTTTTCATCCTTATTATTTTAAGAGGTCACTTTTATGATTTGTTTTTATTTTTATTTTTTATATACAATTCTTTTTTGGTTTCACAGCATTTCACAAAGTTGACATTTTTGAATTTAACGGGCTCTAAATTCCTAACTGAAATTCCCGACTTATCCGGCAGCCCAAACCTAAGGTCCTTGGATGCAAGTGGTTGTAGAAGTTTAGTTAAGGTTGATGCATCAGTTGGATATCTTCATAAACTTGAACAATTGAATATGAGTGGAACAGCTATAAAAGAGTTGCCTTCATCAGTTGGATATCTTCATAAACTTAAAGCATTGTATTTGATTCAAACTGCTATAAAAGAGTTGCCTTCATCAATTGGACATCTCACTGCGCTTGAATATTTATACTTAGAAAAATGTGAAAACCTAACAAATCTGCCACCAAGTATTTATGGGTTTCAGAATCTCCACATTCTTAATCTCAATCGATGCCCAAAACTAGTCACACTTCCAAATAACTTGGTCTCTGAAGAATCACTTCCTTTGGAGGTTTTAACTAACTCAAACATTCCACGTGACAACTTTAGCTCATTAGCAAGTTCCCAAGCAATGCTGGATTCAATTTGAAGAGTGCAATGTATCAGACATTGATTCCTTGGAGAATTTTGGTTGGTCGTCCAAAGTAATGGACAATTGATCTGTCCAACAGCAATTTTGTTAGTCTTCCTGTGTGGATTAGCAAATTTGTCAACTTGGAGGGACTTTATTTGCGTGGTTGCAAGAGGCTTGTAGAAATTGAAGTACAACTTCCACCGTCTATAAAATTTGTGGACGTGAGTGATTGCGTATCACTGGAAAGATTTTCAACATTGTCAAAGATATTAGAAGACGGAGACATGCAATGGCATTTGTCACATGGACTTGTGTTGCCATACGCTGTGCAATAATCTAGGGTTGGACGCTGCAAAGATGGCAAATATTTTACTGAATCAGGTGACGTATATATGTTTTTCTCTTAATTATTTCTATATAATTAATATGCATGCATTACATGTATTGTTAATACTATACTATGCACGCATGACTAATTAATATATGCCTCTGTTTTGTTGTGTTACAGCCAGTGAAGAGGCATAATGTTATTTCTGTTACACTGCCAGGCAGTAAAGTTCCAGAGCGGTTCAGTTTTCCAGACAGTGACGTTTCGGTGTCGTTCAGTTTTTGTACGGACGTAGGTGTGCTTCTAAATAGTAACTCTAATCACGAACACAAAATTGAAATTCCTTGGACTGCCGGATTGGAGAACACAAAATTGGTTTTGTGTACTGTTTGGGAAATTACGGAATCATTTGATCGGCCGTGTGTTCTTCTATTGTCGTTTTTTATCGATGGAGTATGCATAGGTTCTGGTATAAATGAGTGGTTTGTGTCAGAAGGAGAGACAGGGGCACGTCATGTCTGGCTGCAATATGTTCAATTACCTGCTCACACGAAGCCGAAAGGTGATGATGATGGAAAGAGTGATGATCAATTGAAGCCGTCTATTTCTCGGATTATTACTGTTTCCTGCACAGGCGGTGAAGGGTTGCTCTTCATAAGCTTTGGGGCCCACCTGGCTCATATTAGCATGCCAAAGGATGGTGATGATGGCAAAAATGAAGAAAATGAAGAAAATGAAGATGAATATGAATATGAATCTGATAATGATGTAGGCGATGAAGTTCGACCCAGAAAGAGAAAAAAGATGACCTCTCTCTGCATTTCAATGTGAGTTCGCATCACTTTTTTTAAATTTTATCAGCCTCCCCTTCAGCACAAAATTGGAAAATACTTGCCTCCTTACAATCAATGTGGTTTTGACACTTGTTAAAAATTTTAAATATTATTTTTTCTTTTTTGTTGAAACTTTGTCAATGTTGCTTAAATTTGGCAAGTGTCAAAATTCCATTCATTTGAAGGAGGAGCGAAGACACAGTCCACAAATTACATTGGTAATAACTTCACCATTTTTTATTTTTAATATTTTTTGGGGTCTGATTATTGCATGTTCCAATTTTTGGCTTGTTTGTATTTAATGGCGTTGTTGCTCTCTAAATTTTACTTTTCACCCTATAAACCTGCTAAAAGTTCTGCTTCTTGCTATTATACAGATGGATCCTTTTGATGATGGGGGTGGTAGTGCTGATGTTGATGGACATAAATCCACCTCAATCTACTGCAGACTCTAATACTATGGTTGGATGATGATGAGACCTGATCTTTGTGTTGTTGTAATGATGTTTTAGAACTATGGTAGACTAATTTTTGTATTTTATGTTGTGATAATGTTTTAAAACTTGGATTAATTTGTGACTGATGTTAAATTGGTTCTTCAAAGTTAAACTAGTTGGATATGTACTTAAATAATTTAATTTGGTTTGTACACATGTTATTAAATGGGTTAAGATGTTATTTACCACACATGTGACATGGTTAAACAGATTATTAAATGGGTTACCTATTTAGGATCCTACATGTTTAGTAAATGGATTACACGGGTCCCGAAATATATAGAACATAGAAAGACAAGATACCTAAACAACAAGAACACTACCAAAAAAAAGAGGCTTTAAGTGACAGCTAAAATCCATCGTAACAAGGAGGAAAATCGACGGAATTGCGAATTTTATGTTGCATCGTAAATAATTTGGCATTTGTGACAGTATTTACGACACGAGCTCCTGTCACAAATATGATTATAGCGTCGCCTTCAATATGTCGCAAATGTTTAAATTACAAATGGAATGGCTTTTCAGTTCCTTTACAAGTCCTATCTTGGTGGCCCGTGGCAGTGTCAATCCATATTGGAGCATCAATTACAGAACTAGCGTAGGTGCTCTTGTCGCTGAGTATGAGTGTTGTACCAGGATTTGTGTGAGTTTGGTTTTTTTAGCTTGCCAATAGGGTATTTTTGCGTAGTTTACATGTGGTTTGATGTATTTAGAGATTTATTTTAGTTGTTATCTTCATGAGTGAATGGCTTGGAGGTTGTGAACAAGTTATGGGTACATTTGGCAGCACTATTATGTATTCCGTTTGTGATCTAACTTGAGAGTTTGTTTGGAATTGATTGATTAATTAAGGGTAATTTCCTTATATTACATTGTTTTTGCTTGCTATATTGTATTTCTTTGTTGAATTCAAATACAAGGGCTTGTAATGAAGAAATGTATTGTTATATGGAATTGGATCAATAATGAAATTCGCTGATTTACGACAGGAATAGACAATAAATTAATTATTATCTTTTTCAAAAAATTAAGTTCAAACATGGCATGCATTAAAGGCCTTAAATAAGAACAAGTTACTCTTTTATGGCATGCACTAAGGCCTTAAATGAGAATAAGTTATTCTTTTATGGCGTGCATTGCTAGCCGAGAAAAGCATTTTTTAGTTCATTTACGGCGCATGATGCATGCTGTAAATGAAATAGACTTTTTATGGCTCGGCCTTTCGTGGCACGCGAGTGTGCGTCGTAAATTCCCATTTACGACACGCATTGCGCGACATAAATACCCCTTTTTCTAACTCAAACTTTTTGTCGCTAGTCATTGAGACCAGTTGTGGGTATAACTTGACACTTGCATAGATGTACTCCAGGTGTTCAATGAAATGACAGAGTGAGTTCTTGAGATTTCAATGAGTTGATAATTCCACCCACGAAGACCCTTCTGAGCGCAACTGCACCACATATACAAATTCATGTTTGTGCATTAGAAATGAATTAGAATAGAATTCTCAACTCTTTAACCAAGATTTATGTGAAAAATAATGACTTACATAATAGGCTGTGACTTACAAAAAGTTTTACGACAAAGTGTTAATATAATATCTTTGAAGCTTCACAACAAGTCTGTCTATCGAGCTGTCTCTTTCCTCCATGAGCCTCGTCAACACTCACCAAGCCATTTCTTTCCTCCGCGAGCCTCGTCACCGCTCGCTGAGCCTTCTCCTGGCCGGCTTTTGCCTTTATCTCTCTCATGTCATGCTACCTGCCACTTTTCCCTTTGCTCAACCACTGTCTATCCTTCTATTGGCTCTCAACTCAAGCCCAACCTCTATGTTGGGGGCTTTGTACCGGTCTCCCTTAAGATTCAACCTTTGTTGCACCTTTCCTTGTTCTCATGAGCTCTCTCTCCACTTCTATGGTTTGTGCAACCTTTCCTTATCGGTGAGCTACCTTAACTGTCTCTTTTCTCTCAATGAGCTTCCGCAACTCTTCCCTATTTTGCTCTAAGGCTTTCTGATTTAGGACAAATCATGGGTTTGTTCCTACGAAGGAATTTGAAAAGGGGGAAAATTTCAAAATCAGAAAATTGGGCTTCAAATATGGAAAATCATGCTTGAGCATCAATTATGGTGCTATGAAAAGAAGGAAGGCGTATTGTTGGGATTTTTGGGTTGCTTGATTTCTTGAGAAGATCTATATTATATTTATATTTCTAGAATAAGTTATTAACAAGACCCGCCCCGGATTCCCCCTTTGGAATCCTTGACTAACCCTGTTCGTGTCCGGCATTTAACCGATGCCAGGCCCACTTACTAACATAACCCTGTCGCCCTCGATTTAAACAGAAATTGGGTCGAGACTTCAATTGAAATTTCGGCAGAATCTCCATTGAAAAATGGACATTCCCAAATTACAAACACCTGCAAACAAGCAGTAAATAATCTCAAACGGTAGCACGCACAATGCTAAAGCACACAATTTACAACATAGGTCTCTGGCCTCAAATTCAACCCTACATGGGCAATATCAGAGCTTTCTACAAAACTTTAATTTACAGAAGTATTAGGAGTTGAAAAAGAAATAAATGAATATCCTACAAGTAGTGGCGTGTGCTGTATAGAATACTTGACGTGGACTGGTGAATCTCGTCGAGCTATAGCCTGGGGGCGCAAAACAGGAAATTGTGAGTGGACAAAAATAAAGTTTATAACATAAATGATATCTGAACATACTAACCCCACTGTTTTAGAAAAACGATGTAAACCATGCAATAAAATCCATCTTTATCCATATGCCATTCGATACTTGAAACCCTTATATTCCCAAGACACACACACACACACACACACACACACACATGTACCACATCAAGATATATACCAGGGAAAACAATCCAACCCGGGGATTGTTTATTCTCAACCACATGCGGGGATCCTGCATTATACAAGTGGCTAGGGATAAGCAGTCCAACCAGAGGACTATTGCTCCCTAGCATGCACGCCGGGACCTGCATCGCATGTGCGGCTGATCTAGTCATACACATAGACTAACATCCTGACACACCTCCAAAAAAGTATATGTGTGCCCTGATGAGTCACAAAGACCAATTATAATTCATTTCCAAAATTTCATCATCCTTTCCATAACGAACCAGGGAAAGGTACAACACATGGTGTGTAATCACACAAATCCCATATCCCAGACCACATATTTATAATAATAATAATAATAATATTACCCAATACACTTTATGTGTAACCAAAGTACAACATAAAATCATTAAAACTTCACAACATCCCAATTCCAGTAAAACACATTTCAACCCAACCAAATCATAGTTATGCATGCACTTGCCAATATGAAAATAATATTCATTTGAAAACAAAGTCCACTCACAACTAGTCCGAAGCAAACTCAACCCTTAGAGGGTCCTTCCGACTGTAGGGGCTTTTTTCTTCCCGCCGCAAGTGGGCTGGGCTGCTGTAATTGTCCCCTTTGTCTGAGTTCGAAAATTAAGCCCCAAAATGCTTCGAAAGGGCAGCAAGGCCTTAGGAAGTATTTTGGTTATCTTCACCAGCCAAAATGACTGCAACTTACAGATAATTTCTTCATGCTTACAGATAAACTTTTGGGCTTGGCATGAGAGGCATGTGGCATGGGAGCAAAATTATCATGGGTTTAGCACTTTAGAGAGAGAGAGAGATCTGTGGGTTCCTATGAAGGACAGAGGTTCTAATGGAAGGGAAGAGAGGTTCTAAGGAGGATTGGTGGAGAGTTTTGGGTGATTTTCGTAGCTTCCGGCAGCTTGGCGGAGACTCTGCCAAAGTTTCTGTCGGTCTGCCAAGATTAGAGAAATAAAGGAAAATTGGCAAGGATAGCACGAAAATTGCTAAGTTTGCAAGTGAGAGAGAAAGCTTGCTCTCTGAAGGTTGTGGGTTGTGTTGTGTTGGGTAGAAGATGCCCTATTTATAGTTGCTGGGGTTTGTTCTTCTCCAAGAAACCCTAATGGTTTTTTCCCAATCTAGCTAAGCTTTCCTCCTCCTTTCTTCTCCTCTTTCTTGACTTACTTTATGGTGGCAAAGTCAGCTCTGCCCAATCCCACAAAATCAGGGATTTTGGGTGCTCCAGGCTTCTTCCAGCGGCTGCCTCAGAGGGGAACTTCCCTTTCTCACCCATCTTCTTTCTCCTCTTTCTTCCTCTTTCCATGGCCAAATCTGATGAAGGAAAGAAAGTGGGTGTGCCTGCTGGTTTAAGGGATGGCATCCTTCCTTGCGTGCTAATATCCATTGGTTCCTTGAAGGATTTTTGCTTGGAACTTGCTCCCAAGCCTCCCAGCAACCTTTCACGTGTGGACTTCTCCAAGCTTCTTCGTGATTTTCTCTCCCAGCTGAGTGCCAAGACTTGTGCTGCCTTTTTATTCTAATTACATAGGCTTTTTAAGTCCACCACATGATTCATCCAATAGATGAGATAATCTGATCAAGTGTTGGGCCTTTTAGTTGGCTTATTCTAATTGGGGCAATGGGCTATTTTGGTTGGGCTATTGGAGTAATGGGGCTATTTTGGTTGGGCTATTCTAGTTGAGGCAATGGGCTACTTTGGTTGGGCTATTCTAGTTGAGGCAATGGGCTACTTTCTCTCTTGTGCTTACCCACGTTTGGGCCTAAAAATAGGCTTGAGTCCCGAGGCCCCAACCGACCCGAGACTTCCATATCTCGACCCATCGATGGGCCCCATGACAATTTGTTACCATCCATACCACAACCCACTCAAGCAAGCCCCGGGCATTCGAGTGGCTTGGGCCCACTTAAGCTTGTAGTGCGATTGGGTGTGGAATAATAATTTCCCGCTTGGCATGGCATTTCGCTTGGCATGGCATGTCGTTTGGCATGCTTTTAATTATGATGCTTGATAGGATAATTGGCATGGATTTGCATAGTTAAATGCATCTTTATAATTTTAATATCAATTTCTAGCATGACAGATTTTTATTTGGCATGGCATGCAGGGTGTGGCTTGTGCATGGCAGACTTTCGTGTACTCCAAATTGGGTCTTTTTCCAATAATATATCGTTTTGGGCTAGGAATTTATTCGGGCCCAACTATGGATTTTTTGGGCCTCAACACCGACTAAGTACGGGGAGCCTGAGTACCTATGGAAAGAACACAAGGATAATATTAACATTTGAATTGAATCGAATCAAACTTAACTTGAAACTTAATTTCTCAAAGGATAAAACGATCTCGGAAGATTCACGGTCAACCTAGCGGTTAAACTTCCCATATCGATCAATCGAGCCCGTGGGGCCCACAACCTCCGACTTCCGATCCAAAAGTTCTTATACGATCCTAAAGGTACCAGAAACAACATATTTGAAATTAGGATTGATCGAATCCGGATATCGCATATTGGGTGCAATATCCATTCGACTGTCAAATGATAACCAATTCAAAATCCGAGCATACCGTCATGCTCAGAACGACAAGGGAAACATTTTAGAACATAATGGGCCGCCATACAGTGGCCCACGCGCAGGCAGCACGTGGGTGTCTTGTGAAATTTCTGGTGACGGAAAATTCTCGAAACACCCTACAATACCTATACCAAAACATCAAGGGCAACTAGGAGAGTAACTTTTGGTCTTGGACCCCGGCCAAAAAGTGGCCTAAGCTAGCTCAAAACACGGCTAAAACCGAACTACCAAAACTCCAAATTGAAATTCTAGGTTTAAAAATTGAACTTCCAAAACTCCAAGTCGACCTAAACCAACTACCAAAACAGGTAGAACACATTGAGAAGATGAAGATTCATACCTTGGTTGATGAAAAATGTCGCCGAAATCGCCTAGAAAAGACGATGGAAAAATCGCGATATTTCTCCTTGTTCTAGTCCCTAAATTGTGCGAAATCGATTGGAGAAAGCTAGGTAGAGGAGGAGGAGAGGAAGATTTTGTCGAAAACAGTGGCCGAAAGGTGACAAATTCGCCGTTTGAAATTCTGGCGTTGCGCGGAGGAGAGAGAGAGAGTGTTGGGGAGAGAGAGAGAGAGAGAGAGAGAGAGATAAACCATAAAAAATAAAAAATAAAAAAAAGAATCTGGTATGTACTTAAATTAGAACTTCGCAATATTTACGGTTGTGCCACTGCACTTCCGTACATTATAACTTCTTCGTTATAAATCGGAATTGTGCCTACCGCATGTCTACGAATTCATATTCATGTGCTCTACGCAACAGTGCTACTCATTTCCTCAAATCCTTCCCCGAACAAAAAGTGACTAAAGTACCTCCACTCCCAAAGGCAAAAACGTAATTTCACAATTAATTAAGTAATTAACTAATGATTTGAGATGAGGTGTTACAGTTATCAATCAGGATATTATTTTCATGATATGATTTTAATTAGGATTTAAATTATTTTATTATCAGTTAAGTTTTAGGAATATTCTGTAACCTAGGGTTTCCTACGGTTTTAGAGTTTCTTTGTTTTCTATTTAAGCCAACTCATGACATTGTATTAAACAGTTTTATCATATTATTAATTAAATTGAGAGTTTTTCTCTATATTCTGGTGGATTCCAGATTATCTTTTCGCGTTTAGACGTCTGTCGATCTGTAAACCCGTGCTTCCATGCTACATTAAGTGGTATCAGAGCGGGTCATCATTCATAGCAAGGATGGCAGGACTCGACCCAAATTCAACTTTGAAATCCATTTCGAAACTTGTGCATGTCCAACACCTAGCAGGTGTCGGGCAAAAATGACCAAAATACCCTTCTTGCCATAATCCCAAAAATTGCTTTAGGGTTTGACTTCTATTAGAAAATCGGTAGAGTCTCCCTTGAAAAAGGCTCAAAACCCAGAAATCTACCTGCATTGCAAACACAATTATTTCCCAAGTGTCCAGCAAGCACAAGGTATAAACTACACACCAATTAGCAAATTCAACTTTACAAAATTGAACATAACAAACAAATCATAAACTTGCGACTGCACCTAGGTTAGCCTAGGTTGCCTACGTATCCTTACTTTGGGACCAAGCCACACGTAGTTCTTTCTATTATGAATCACAATTAAGATAGTACAGAAATATTCAAAGTGAAACTAACGATGAAATTCTAGAATCATTCTTTACCTTGATTTAAACACGTTATATAATTGAATATCATGCCATGAAATTATGTACCTAACTGTTCAATTAGTATATCATTGTACATCCAATACTTGCATAGCCAAACCTTTTTACCTGAAAGCCATACCTGTAACCATCCGCATAGTGCCTATGTCCTGGAATACCATCAAATCCGAAGGCAATAGGCGAAGGGGAAACTAGCTAATCACCTGTGTAGACAAGTCGGGTAGGTGGTTAGGGATCCTGGCCAACCCTGTGCAGATAATATGAGCAGGGTGGCCAAAAATGTCTTGTTAATTGTACCACTCGTTGGTACTACACTAATCTCCACATAGATGTACCTAAAAAATAATCCGTCAATTCCCCTCGCATAACTCAAGGAGATATACTCCACCTGAGAATGCAAATAATCCGTCAATTCCCTTTGCATGACTCAAGGAAATACACTCCACCTGATGATGCAAATAATTCGTCAATTCCCCTCGCATGACTCAGGGAGATACACTCGTGGGGCAATGCCATACGCGCGTAGACAAATCCGAAGGCAACCATATGTCTGAAGATATTCTGAAGGCAACTGTATGTCTAAAGATATCAATATTTCTGAAGGCAACCAGGATGTACGAACACATCAATATCTCCGAAGGCAACCATATTTCCGAAGGCAACACAATCCAATTATTAATCCATTTAACACATATATAAAAATAAACATAGATATATCATGCCTGGAAAGTAAAA
Organism: Prunus kanzakura; assembly: GCA_020521455.1. NCBI lineage: Eukaryota > Viridiplantae > Streptophyta > Magnoliopsida > Rosales > Rosaceae > Prunus > Prunus kanzakura. The sequence continues at coordinate 12,435 of BPUM01001364.1, read as the reverse complement.
GCGATAGAACAATAATTCATAAACAATTAATAAAACTCTCATAGGAAAATACCATTTTAAAATCAAACAACAAAACTACAAACACGTCCCAACCAAATGGTCCTATTTGGGCCAGCGAGGGCCAACATCTAGGTCAATTAGGCCCGCGGGGCCCACGACCTCTTATTTCCAATCCGAAAGTTCCTATAGGTCCAACAAAGTTTACTAAACAAGTCTCGAAAGTTTGATCTCGATCGAGCGGTTGGATCTAAGCCAATCGCACGATTGGACAACGATCGTTTCGCATAAACTTAGAATCATTTATTCAGAGTATCCGGGACTTCGATTTTCGATCCCCAAGTTGCTACACGATTCTAGAGGTACCGAGAACACCATATTTGACATTGGAACCAATCAAATTGTCCGAACCTATCGAACCCAAACATCGCATAATAGGCCCAATATCCGTTCAATAGTCAAACGGTAGCCAATTCCAAATCCGAGAATACCGTTGTGCTTAGGACGATGTGGGGAGTGTTCTTGAAACACCCTACAATACCTATACCAACATAATCAGACTACCTAGGGGATCAACTTTTGTTCTTGGACCACGACCAAAAACTAGCTGGAACTAGCCGAATTGAAGCCGAAATCGTTGGCTGAAATGGGTATATTGAACGATCTGTAAAACCTCAAAAAGCGTCAACTACAATCAATATTGAAGAAGCTCGAGCCAAGGTATTATGGCTTTTGGGCCCACATCGGCCACAACTACTCAGCTTTCAAAGAAGTTAATCACCTATCTGGTAAACTCCTTCACTTCCAACCACAAGTGAGAACTCGACCCAAACTGGAGGAATTCCACAACTTGGCTCTAAGGAAGGTTGGAGCTGAAGATCAGCCAAGATCCAGCTATTTGGAGGAGCATAGATATGACTTAATTGACTTGGAGTTAAAACCGGTCTTGGAGTTGCTCAATCGCAACTTGGAGGCAAAACCCATCTTGGAGTTGCTTGACCCCGACTTCAGCTGGATTTTAGAGCACGCCCAAAAAATAATATTAAAATACATTGTTTTTAGCTTATATGACTTAAATAAATATTTCATTTTTATTTGAACTTTTGGTGGCCTTAGACATTCACTAGAAGGCCCTCAACTCTTTTGATGAAGAAGACACCCAACTCTTTTTTAATACTAGAACTCGTGCAAAAGCATGCATCTCATGAAGTGACCAAATTTTGTTAACCAATATTATTATTTATATCAAAAGTCATAACTTAGTGAGATTAAATTAAATAAATAATTTTAGTTGATGTAGTTACCGAAATCAAAATCTAATGTCATAAAAAAAAAATCACCAACGTTATTTAATAAAAATATAGTTTGAAAGCAAACTTGCACTAAAAATCTGAACGTCTATGTTTCCAACAATTTATTTACCAGTTAAATTATGAACTTTGAAAGGTTTTCAAACCAGTAGATGCATATTCAACTTTAAAAACCACAAAAAAAATTCAAGAACAAGGATAAGGTTATTCAGGGTGTGGTTCTGATTGTTTAGGATTCACATGGTAATATGATGGGCGCAGTTGCTATGCGTGCACCTAATCTCTTGTCTATGCTGGCAACAGCGTTGTATGCCTGCCTTCAAAGTTGGTCTATGTTTTGCCTTAAATGCATCGCTTTTGCCCTTGGTAGTTGAATCTGACTTGTTGGCTGCAGTGCAATTGCTTTCGAATGAAGAAAAGTGCTTAGCTCCCAAGGGAGTGCATGACAGAGTATCAATGTCTTCTTCCAACAATGTCTTCCTGTGTTTGTTTTGTTCCCCTAGCAAACATCGTGGAACACTGTATTGCACGTTTTAGTCTTCGTGCGGAAGAGCTCTGTTTTTGGTTGGGTGATAGGCCTCCCTGGCTTCTAGATGGTGTTAGGGAGGATTGGTCTCAAGTTGTTTGATTTACTTGTAGTGGGTGTTTGACTCTTCTGTTTAATCAATTGCATGGGTTGTACTCTTTCCTACCTCAGAGTTTTATCCCATGTGGTTTTCTCCGGGAAGGTTTTAACAAGGCCACCATTAACATGCTTGTTTTTACCATGTAATGTTCTGTTTGGGTTTAATGAAATACCATTTTCTTTGAAAAAAAAGGAGGTGGTATAAGTTATGAATGAAATTTATATGAGAATACTTATAGTGGCAATATCGCAATACATGGTTTGTATTCAAGTTGTAGTACAAGCATATCATCCTCCTCCAGTTGGCTTTCATCTCATGTTGTCTTCATTTGATGGACTGTTTCGTCTCGTGTTGAAATTAAAATGGCCAACGAAACAAATTTTCCACATGAGTATCACAAATGCTTTTTCAAGGCTCATGAAGATTGCTACCCAATTAAAAATGTCAGTTAGTTGTACATCCCAGAAGTGACATTTGATTATGTTGTATGTATGGGTTATCATTAGTTGAATTTCGCCCAAGAGTTTTTCGATGACATATATAACTCTTGGTTATACAAAGTTCATGGCCACAAATTTTGAATTTGGTATTGAACATTTCTACTCTAGCCTTTTTATTTGTGCATGCATATACAAGCTACTACTTATCATAAATCGTGAATTCCATGTTAGTTGTAATATATATTCTTTTATTGGAGGATGCTCTAGCAAAAATTGCATGATAGTGCAATAATTGAACACTCTTCCTATAAAATATAATTCTTTTATGTATACGTCGGGTTCGTTGAGGTGACAAGGGTGGTGGGATCCACCCCAAATCCCACAAGTGCTAAAGCTATAAGAGCGATCACTGCTAGGTAGCATGCAAATAGGTGGTCCCTGGTTCTTAGAGAGGATGGTGGGTCAGGAGAGCCGTGGAGAACTTGGGTGAGGATGAGTGCATTTCGTTCTTTGGATCATATTACGTTTGGGTTTACGATCAGGAGGTTATGACATTGTTTGTTGTGGTGGGGCAGGGTAGGGCATAGAGGTTAGTGATTTCAAGCATTCCACACTCCAATTATCAAACTACTTGTGGGAGCGATTTTCGTCCCCAAAAATATTCGTCTAAAGATTCCGTCTTCCTCTTCTCTTCTCTTTCTCTCTGCAAAACAATACGGAGTAAAAGACCACACCCTGGGGGTGTTGGCCAAAGGCCCTCCGATGTCTAAGTTAGGTTGAGTGTTTGTAGGCAAACAATAGCTAACAAAGGGTATGGAGATTTCTCTAGGGTGAGAACCAGGTGCCCAGAGCCTTGTGTGAGAGAGAGAAAGAGTATGGCGGCTAGGGTTTATGAGAGAGGATTCTTGCAGAGTTTCAGACAAAATTTTAGGATTACCTCAAGCCTTGGTGTAGCCAGTATTTATATGAGCCTTAGAGGCTAGGGTTCGGAAGAATAATTTCACAGATAGAAAGGAATTATTCTTCCCCAATTTGGAGAGATTGATGTAATTAATTAGGGTAAGAATCAAATAATTCCCAATTAAGTCAAATAATTCCCAAATTGATTGGCTTAATTATTCGATCTAGGATCCGTAGATATTTTGCTTCCACAAATGCCCCCAGCTCTACATGGCGTGTGGTGGCATGGAGGAGGTGAGAATTAATTGTTAGGCTGTCCGGTTGTAACTAGGCTTCCTTCTATGACTTAGGCTCCTGAGTGGAGGAGGTCTTTGCCTTACTAATTTTCTGAAATTGGATTCCTAGTTGGAATGGGCTTGAGATGTCTTGCAGGTCAAGGAACTCCAGCTGCTTTAAATATGAGGCTCCTCCTTACCTTTTTTTTTTTTTTTCAAATTGCAAGAAACACTTCCCATATTTTCAGAGAGAGAGTTCTTGGAAGATCGCTTGCTTGTCAAGGAGGAGAGTGCATTCCTAGGTAAATTGACTCGAGCTTTGAATTTTTTTTTTTCTTTCTTTGGCTTGATTTTTCGTAGCAAGGAGTGAGGTCTACTGTAGGAGACATGCAGGCCTGGTGTGTGCTGGTGTGCCAGGCTGGAGCAAGTGCGTGAGGGCTGGCCTTGCGCTTGAGTGGGGTTGTAATCTGGGCTTGAGCTGGAGTACGCTGGAATAGGCCACCCGCATTGGCGTTGTTGCTGGGCCATGCAAATAGCTGGAGCGCGCCACAGATTGCAAGGTTGGAGGAAGCTACATGGGCCTGGGCTAGAGTTGGATGCGTGATCGGTGCATATTTATATATTATTTTGTACCTTTCTAGCTTATGATTTGGTTATGTTTTTTAGTTAAACTTGTGCTTTTAATCCTTTTTGTGTTTATGTTTCAGTTCATTGAGCTTTAGGTAACAATGATGACTTTGGATAGGAAATGATGCAATCCATGCATGTTAAGGCCTGATTTGGGTGAATGGAAGAAGAGCTTAAAGACAAACTCATTTTGGCTACAACTCCTTGCCACCCCAGTTTCGTAGGTCAACTTCTTGGCCTTGGATGAGCATGCTATGGGGCTCGAATGAGGTGATGATCTTCATGAAACTTGTTTCAATGGGTGTCTAGTACAACATATCCAAATTTCAGCCCAATTGGACATATGTGGAGTGCTTAGCCCGTCCAACACTCAACCTTGGTCAGCAGGATTTACAGCTGCCAGCTTTTTTGCCATGTGCCTTACCCTAGCTATAACTGACTTTGTACCCAACATAATGAGTGAAGTAGGGAGGCATTCCAGCTATGAAATTCTAAAGGAGCAAGTTGGTACATGATGGAGCTATTAAAGAGAAAGCATGTGCATGCATGTGAAGCAAAAGAAAGAAAAGAAATGAAATGAAGTCAATTCCAGTCCCTGTTTCGGCAGCCAAATTGCAATGACCAAAACGTACACTTCTACTGCTCCAATGGGAATACTTTCTTCATAGAAGTTGTTCCAATGGGTGTCTAGTATAACATATCCAAATTTCAGCCCCATTGGATACATTTTGAAACCTATGGCCTTCCTACATCAAGACTGGTTCAGAAAAATCGTTTTTGTTCAACAACCAAAAGGCAACCACATGGGTTGGCAGCAAAAGGCAGCCACAAATTGAACACCTTTGATAATCCCATGTGAAGAAAGCTTGGAGTGCAGCAAAAGAAGTATGGGATGCAATTGATTTCAACCACACTAACATAGACAAGATGAAGTGTGAGTTATGGGTTGTATTAAATGAGGAATGGTAGTGTTGGATTTCATCATGATGTTCCTCCCTCTTAGCCCTATAAATAGAGAAGTCTTCAAGCTTCAAAAATCACACCCCAAGGGGGGAGCTCTCAAACACTTCTCTAGAGCTCCCTTCCCTTCTCTCCCTCAAATTCTCTTAGTTTCCTTTCAAGTTGTCAATTGTTGTAACAAAATGATTTTACTAAATTTTCCTTCAAGTTTTCTTATTTCCACTTTACTTTTATTTGTAATATACATTCTTTCTTAAGTATTCAAGTTTAATTAGTTTCCAAGTTTCAATTATAGTTTTTGTTCTTATTCATTATGCTTATAAGTTAATATGCTAGTTTGAATGATTGATCACCATTTAGGCTTGCATGTTAGCTATCTTGGTTTGAATTAAGAGTAGACACCATGCTTAATTCGAATTGAACTATGAATAGGAAGAGTATGTATGGACATTCGACAACAGGGATTAGATACATGCTTGGTTGTTTAAATTGTTCTTCTATGCTTAATGGGTTCCTAATGCTTAATTTTAGGTTAGACAACAAATGATCAAATTAGGGAATTAGGAACACAAGGTTATGACCAAACACCATGGCTTAATCATACTTTAGCTAGAATCAATCCGTTAATCTAATTGAACTTGGGAACTTATTTGCTTGAGTTATTTCCTTTTTTCTTGTTTTATTTATTTTCTTTTTCATTTCTGTTTTGTGTAGGGGAAATGAATTGGATCATTCAACCACCAATCCTCGTGGGATCGACCTCGCACTTACATATGCTATACTACCAAACGGCTCGTGCACTTGCGAGTATCACAAGTTGAGGATGCAGCTGAATCTATTTTGGTGCAGCTGAATCGACGTAACAATGCGCGCTGGGCTTGAGGCATGAGCTGGGCTATGTGTGATGCGCGCAAGGTGGGCTCGAGCTGGCAGATGAGTTGGGCTTCTCCTGCAGTTTGGGTTGCTCCAAGCTGGACCCTTTTTTCTTCCTTTCTTTTCCTTTTTCTTTTTGTTAGGCCACGAACTAGGAATTTTAATTTGTGATTTTCTTCATTATTTTTTGTAGCTGCTCAGCTACCATGTCTTCCGAAGGGAGAAGTTGATTACCAAACTCGCAAGTGCCTTAGTACCTATGGGGTGGCTCCCAAGTACCCAAAGAGAGGTTCGTCGCAAATTTGCACTGTGTCACCAATAAGGCCCAGTTCAAAACATGGTGTGCCACTTTCGACTCTGCCATTCCAAAGAACATGCATGTCAAGTTGGCGAAGCCCTCATCTGATGGTGTACCTCGTGCAGATCCGAACAACCTGGGCACTTGAATTATCACGTTTTGCCCCTTCTACTTCTTGCCGAGCTTCACATTTCCACTGTCAAAGTTTTTCAGGGAGGTGTTCTATGCCATGGAGTGTGCCTCGAGCTAGTGTACTCCGAACGTTTATCGGGCGGTCATCTGCTTTGAAATCTGAGCCACTTTTTCAAGCTAGATCTAACCGTGCGGGAATTCTTCTACTTCTTCGAGGTGAGATGCTACGAGAAGTATGCTCAAATCCCCCGTGTGCAATGCCAAGCTGTTTGACAGTTTGAGTTAAGGCGATCATGTGTGGAGCACAAACGTGTTGAAAGTCAGCAACAGATGGGAAGGGGAGGTCGACGATGGTCCGCTCGTTCCTCTAACCAACTGTGATGGTAAGTTGCACCCCTTTGATGTGTTATAGTTACTATGGAATTCTTCATTGTGTATCTGACTGACTTTTGTCTTCTGCTTGCAGAGAATGCCATACACAAAAAGCTCGATCTCAACTTGAACATGGCCAAGGTTTAACAAGCTTTGAACATCCCTGTCCAGTTTCATTAATGGCGTTGTTTGTTGAGCGAATATTGGAAGGAAGTCAGTGGTCTGCCCGCTGCCGAAGATGTTGAAAGATGGAAGCTGCATGGTTCAGACCTAAATCATTTGCTAGATGAGCAGGAGGAGTCCTCGATCGAGCTCCCTGAGAAGAGGAAGGCTAGCAGTAGATCGGCCTGAGATGAAGCTGCAATCTCACGATCAAGGGATACGTCTCCACAACGAAAGTAGTTGAGACCTTATTCTGCCACGAGCAAGTCTTTCTCAAGGGGGTTTCGTCTGCTGAGAAGGTCCATATGGGAGTTGCTCCTTCTTCGTCTGCCGGGATCAAGCGCCTCGTTAGCATGAACAACAAAAAGGTCAATGGCATGCAGGAAGTACGAAATATTCTACTCAAGTCTCCACTCGAACTGCCCAAAACCTGTGATTTGCCTTGTAAGGAGGCCGCTAAGAAGCAAGGTTTGGGTAGTCTGTATCGATCCGGGGATCAAATTGAGAGGACTGTACTTCTGCCTAGCAATCAAGCACGAGGCTGACTTAATGTTGCAAGTTGTGGCCAAGAGAGCTAAAGAGTCCTTTAGTTGCGCGAATTGCTGGTCTGAGAGTTAGCGATAGCTCTGCTGGGGGCGAGCATGTGTCTGACTTTCAAAATGGGCTTTCTCTCAAGTCCATCTGCTTGTTCTAAACTAGTTGACCACGTATACCAGGCTGGCGACCTTGGCACATTCTCTAGCCTTTCCTTGGATGAGCAAGAAGAAGCTGCCATGTATCATCTTCAAAAGGGGATGATTCTTGCAGTTGGGGCCATGCGGAACTCGTGTGATATAGGCCCCTCTTATGCTCTGCTCGACAAGCTGGCAAAGAAGAATGTTGATTTGACCGATAAGCTCTTGAAGGAGCGGATTTGCCATGATGCGAGGATGTCCGAGATGAAGGAGAGTATATCTACACTGAAGAGTTCTCTTCGTAAAAAAGGTGAGCATAGGTATGTTGTTCTGGTCCAAAATCGTGACAAGCCGCTAGTCAAGTTAGACACCGATGTTGAAGTTACAGAGGCTTCCAAGCATGAGATTGCTGCCACAGAGGCATCCAAGCGTGAGATAGCTACCAATGGAGGAAGACAACACCAAAGGTGGCGCAGCTGATGAGGTTATGGCAGATGTGGAGGAGCAGGAAATTAGGGTTGCCGAGCAGGTGGTGCTGGTTGAGCAGAATGAGGCTGTTGTCAGCGCAGTTGATGATGAGGTAGCTGAGGATGTGATTGTCTAAGGGTCATCTGCCAAAGTCCCCTAGTAGATGTAGTCATTTTTGCTATTTTAAACTTTGTAATTTTTTTTTTCAATAAGTGGAATTTAGTCGACCACCTTATTTCTTAATGAACTTGGCTGGTTGACTGCTTTGCTATGGAATTTTCAATTGTCTTTCAAACTTTAATTCATATTGTATCTTGTAAGTGTATGTTCGGGGACATGGCGCTCGAAAGAGACTCCATTGAGTTTGTACTCGGAAGTATCTTGCTTTCAATGGAGATAAGGCTTGTCGTCTGCGTCCGTATGTTGGGGACATAGCGCTTGAAAAAGACTCTATTTAGTTTGTAATCGGAAGTAGCTTGCATTCAATGGAGGTAAGGCTTGTCGCTTGCATGCGTATATCAGGGACATAGAACTCGAAAAAGACTCCATTGAGTTTGTACTCGGAAGTAGCTTGCCTTCAATAGAGGTAAGACTTGTCGCATGTGTGCGTATGTCGGGGACATAGTGCTCTAAAGAAACTCCATTGAGTTTGTACTCGGAAGTAGGTTACATTCAATAGAGGTAAGGCTTGTCGCCTGCTTGCGTATGTCGGGGATATAGCGCTCAAAAAAGACTTCATTGAGTTTGTACTTAGAAGTAGCTTGCCTTCAATGGAGGTAAGGCTTGTCGCCTTGCGTGCGTATGTCGGGGACATAGCGCTCGAAAAAGACTCCATTGAATTTGTACTCGGAAGTAGTTTGCCTTCAATGGAGGTAAGACTTGTCTCCTGCATGTGTATGTTCTAGGACATAATGCTCCAAAAAATACTTCATCAAAAAGCTTGCTCTTGTATTGATGTTGGTGTGACTACATCACTTTATTGAATAAAAGAAACGAACAATATGGATAACATCGAAAGCAGTTTGTCTTCAATGGAAGTGAAGGAAGCTCATTGCCTACTAGGAGCCCAACTGGTAAGTGAGGAGCTGCATAGATAGTACCTCCGAAGGTGGTGGGCATTCCATTGTCTCGGAATTTTCTTCCCTTCTAGAGTGTCGAGGGCGTAACTTCCTCTGCCTCCAGGTCGACTGATCATGCAGGGGCCTTCCCAGTTGGGCTTCATCTTCTTTGACCCTTGCCTTGGTACTGTGATGAAAGTCTTTCTGAGCACAAGGTCTCCAGGTCGAAACTGTTTGATCCTGGCCTTCTTATTGTAGTAAGATGTCAACTGCTGCTGGTAGGTTGCAACTTGAACAATGACATTTTTTCGTTCTTCTTCGAGCATATCAAGGTTCACATTCACCTGCTTGCAGTTTTGGTCAAGACTACCAACCCCAATGCTCATGGAAGGGACTGTGATGTGTGTGGGGGGGGGGGGGGGATGATTGCTTTTGTCCCATAGGCCAGAGAAAATGGTGTCTCGCCGGTTGATCTCCTTTTGGTTGTGCGATAGGGCCATAAGACTTCTGGCAGGTCGTCGACCCATTTTCCTTCTGCGCCTTCTAGTCTTTTCTTAAGGCAGTCTAGCACGATCTTGTTGGATGCCTCTGATTGGCCATTACCTTGCGGGTATTTGGGAGTGATAGGTGCTGTCTGATGCCATACTTCGTATGAACTGTGTGTCATTGTCAATGACTATCCAATGCGGGCAACCAAATTGGCAGATGATGTTCTTCTAGATAAATCATTTAACGTCAGCTTCCTTGGTAAAGGATAAAGCCTCAACCTCAATCCATTTGGTGAAGTAATTAGTGGCGAAAATCATCATCTTTTTCTAGGCAGGTGACGTCAGCTTCCTTGGTAGAGGAAATTCTGTGGATGGTATACCTAGCTAGTAGGCCAAGGATTGGCTTATAGCGTTGGCATCGATCACATCTTCGAGCATACTCCATGGAGTCTTGGCGCATGGTAGGCTAGAAATAGCCTATACTGAGAGCCTTCTAGGCAAGTGATCTGCCTCCATCGTGATTCCCACATTCGCTGTCGTGCATTTTGCAGAGAACCTTGAGCATTTACAGGTACTTGATACAGGTAAGATGAGGGCCGGAGTATGATCTGTGAACAAGCATGTCGTCTTTCATGTAGTATCTCGCAGCTTTCTGTTTGATTTTTCTGGCCTCGGACTTGTCCTTGGGCAAGTTTTCATTCACTTGGTAGTTAATAATGGGGTCTTTCCAGCTAGGATCCTCGTCAATCTGCATCAAGTCCGGCTACTCTGCCTCTTCAATGCTTGGCTGGTTAAGGTGCTCGACCGGGATGGAGCGTCTAAACTGGGTATCCAGCGCTGATCCTAGGCTTGCTAGTGTGTTTGCGTGCGCATTCTCTGTTCAAGGCACTTGTTGGATGGTGAAGGTAGGAAATGCATTCATTAGCTCTTTGACTTTGTCAAGGTACAAGATCATCCTTGGGTGCTTCGCCATTTATTCTCCTGAGTAGATGGCTAGCTTCTTGATTGATAGCTCATTTGCCAAGCGCAAGCCAGCGAGCAATGCCTCGTATTCTGCCTCGTTGTTTGAGGCCGGGAAGCCAAGCTTGATAGCTTGCTACAACAAGGTTCTATCTGGGGTGATGATAATGACGATGCTTGCTCCAGCTCCTTTTTGGTTTGACGCTCCGTCTATGCACAATTGCCACATGTCTCTGGGTTGGTCAAGTTCGGTGGAGGTCTTGTTTGCTCTTGAACTTTCCTTCTTTTTGTTTGACCAGCTTCTCTTTTTCAGCCGATGGGGTGAATTTTGCGATAAAGTCTGCTAAAGCCTGGGCTTTTATTGACAAAGTCTGCTAAAGCCGGTAGAAGAGGTCGTATTGGCTTAGCTCTATAGCCCACGTCATGAGTCGTTGAGAAGCGTCAGGGCAGTGGAGAATTGATCTCAAAGGAAAGTCGGTCATGACGATGATTCGGTAAGCTTGGTAGTAGGGTCGCAGTTTTCTCGCGGAAACTACAAGGGCCAAAATAAGTTTATCCAATTTTGGGTAGCGAGTCTCTGCATCGAGGAGAGCTTTTGACATGTAAAATATTGGATGTTGGCGTGGGTGTGCCTCGATACCTTGTTGAGTGACTAGGTATTCCCGGAATGGGTTGGATGATACACCAAACGCGCATTTAGTTGGATTCAACTTTATACGATAGGCTGAATGCCTCGGCGAGGTTCTTGATGTGGTATGCATGCTTGGGGGCCTTGACTACCATGTTGTCTACGTAGACTTCCATAGTTTTGCTGATTTGCTCCTTGAAAATTTTATTAACAAGCCTTTGGTAGGTTACTTCGGCGTTCTTCAGCCCCAAGGGCATGACCTTGTAGAATAGGTCCCTCTCTCGATGATGAAAGAAGTTTTCGCCTTATCATCCTCGTGCATCAGAATTTGATTATAGTCGGAGTAGACGTCCATAAAGCTGAGCAGCTGATCGCCAAAAGTTGAATCCACGAGCTGGTCGATTCTAGGCAATGGGAAGTTTTCTTTAGGGCATGCTTTGTTGAGGTCGGTATAATCAATGCAAACTCTTAATTTGCCATTTTCTTGTTTCGTCACCAGAACAACATTGGCTAGCCACTCTAAGTATGAGACTTCTTCGATGAAGCCAGCAGCTATGAGCTTATCAATCTGGGCTTCAGTGCTTGCGACTTGCTCGGGAGCGAAGTTGTGTTTCTTCTAGCCACTAGCTTGTTGACGAGGTTGACGTGGAACCGGTGGCAGATGATGTTCGAGTCGATACCAGGCATGTCAAATGGCGACCATGCGAACATGTCCTTGTTGTTCTGGAGGAAGGTGGTCAGCTCCACCTTTTCGCTTGGGCTTAGGCGCAAGCCGATCCGCGCTTTTCTGTTTAGCTGGCCAGGATCGAGGGGTACTAACTCAACGTCTTCATCATGCTTCCAACCTTCTTTAGGGGAGCCTTCCGGGCGAATTCCTTCTGGTCTAGGTTCAAGAGTGAGTCGGTCTGCGCTTCCTTGTCTGACGGGCCAGGATCAGGGGTACTAACTCAACAGCAGCCTCGATCTTGGCTCCTTAATTCCAATTGTGAGGTAGCAACTCCAGTTCCTTTCGGGCTTACTTGTCTGCTAGGAGCACGTCCTACCTCGTTGGCAGCTTGCATCATTGGTGTGAACTGCAACTGCGTGCTCTTCTTGAGCATTTGGGCTACGCATCTCCTTGCTATAGCCCAGGGATGGGGTAGCAGATCTTTTGGTGTAGAGCAAATGTGACAGCTTCGATCTAGCTG
>BPUM01001363.1:0-29856 GCA_020521455.1 Prunus kanzakura | reverse complement strand
AGTTCATTCTGAATTGGAGTGGTTGGTGTATTGCATAGTTCTAGCGATTGGATTTCACTCAAAACTCTCCAAATGACTCCTCCCACCATATTATGATGATGCCCAAGTTTTGGGCTCGATCGGAAATCAATAGGGGTAAGAAATTGGACAATTCAAGTTCAAAGGCAGTTCATTCCTTATAGGAGTGGTTGGTGTATTCCGTAGTTCTCGGAATTGGATTTCACTCAAAACTCTCCAAATGACTCCTCCCACCGTATTATGATGATGCCCAAGTTTTGGACTCGATCGGAAATCCATAGGTGTAAGAAATTGGACAATTCAAGGTCAAAGGCAGTTCGTTCCGAATTGGAGTGGTTGGTGTATTGCATAGTAATAGCGATTGGATTTCACGCAAAACTCACCAAATGACTCCTCCCACCATATTATAATGCTGCCCAAATTTTATGCTCGATCGGAAATCCATAGGTGTAAGAAATTGGACAATTCAGGTTCAAAGGCAGTTCGTTCCTTACAGGAGTGGTTCGTCTATTCAGTAGTTCTAGCGATTGGATTGCACTCAAAACTCACCAAATGACTCCTCCCACCATATTATGATGATGATGCCCAAGTTTTGGGCTCGATCGGAAACCCATAGGTGTAAGAAATTGGACAATTCAAGGTCAAAGGCAGTTCGTTCCGAATTGGAGTGGTTGGTGTATTGCATTGTTCTAGCGATTGGATTTCACACAAAACTCACCAAATGACTCCTCCCACCATATTATGATGATGCCCAAGTTTTGGGCTCGATCGGAAATCCATAGGTGTAAGAAATTGGACAATTCAAGGTCAAAGGCAGTTCATTCCGAATTGGAGTGGTTGGTGTATTGCATAGTTCATGCGATTGGATTTCACCCAAAACTCACCAAATGACTCCTCCCACCATTTTATGATGGTGCCCAAGTTTTGGGCTCGATCGGAAATCAATAGGGGTAAGAAAATGGGCAATTCAGGTTCAAAGGCAGTTCGTTCCTTATAAGAGTGGTTGGTGTATTCCATAGTTGTAGCGATTGGATTTCACTCAAAACTCAACAAATGACTTCTCCCACTGTATTACGATGATGCCCAAGTTTTGGGCTCGATCGGAAATCCATTGGTGTAAGAAATTCGACAATTCAAGTTCAAAGGCAGTTCATTCTGAATTGGAGTGGTTGGTGTATTGCATAGTTCTAGCGATTGGATTTCACTCAAACTTACCAAATGACTCCTCCCACCATTTTATGATGGTGCCCAAGTTTTGGGCTCGATCGGAAAGCAATAGGGGTAAGAAATTGGACAATTCCGGTTCAAAGGCAGTTCGTTCCGAATTGGAGTGGTTGGTGTATTGCATAGATCAAGCGATTGGATTTCACTCAAAACTCACCAAATGACTGCTCCCACCATATTATAATGGTGCCCAAGTTTTGGGCTCGATCGGAAATCCAAAGGTGTAAGATATTGGACAATTCAAGTTCAAAGGCAGTTCGTTCCGAATTGGAGTTGTTGTTGTATTGCTTAGTTGTAGCGATAGGATTTCACTCAAAACTCACTAAATGACTTCTCCCACCATATTTTGATGATTCCCAAGTTTTGGGCTCGATAGGAAATCCGTAGGTGTAAGAAATTGGACAATTCAAGTTCAAAGGCAATTCGTTCCGAATTGGAGTGGTTGGTGTATTGTATAGATCAAGCGATTGGATTTCACTCAAAACTCACCAAATGACTCTTCCCCCCATATTATGATGGTGCCCAGGTTTTGGGCTCGATCGGAAATCAATAGGGGTAAGAAATTGGACAATTCAAGTTCAAAGGCAGTTTTTTCCTTATAGGAGTGGTTGGTGTATTCCGTAGTTCTAGCGATTCGATTTCACTCAAAACGCACCAAATGACTCCTCCCACCATATTATGGTGATGCCCAAGTTTTGGGCTCGATCGGAAATCCATAGGTGTAAGAAATTGGACAATTCAAGGTCAAAGGCAGTTCATTCTGAATTGGAATGGTTGGTGTATTGCACAGTTCTAGCGATTGGATTTCACTCAAAACTGACCAAATGAATCCTCCCACCATATTATGATGATGCCCAAGTTTTGGGCTTGATCGGAAATCAATAAGGGTAAGAAATTGGACAATTCAGGTTCGAAGGCAGTTCGTTCCTTAATGTAGTGGTTGGTCTATTCCGTAATTCTAGCGATTGGATTTCACTCAAATCTCCCCAAATGACTCCTCCCACCGTATTATGATGATGCCCAAGTTTTGGGCTCGATCGGAAATCAATATGGGTAAGAAATTGGACAATTCAGGTTTAAAGGCTGTTCGTTCCATAATGGAGTGGTTGGTCTATACAGTAGTTCTAGCGATTGGATTTCACTCAAAACTCACCAAATGAGTCCTCCCACCATATTATGATGATGCCCCAGTTTTGGGCTCGATCGGAAATCAATAAGGGTAAGAAATTGGACAATTCAGCTTCACAGGCAGTTCATTCCTTAATGAAGTGGTTGGTCTATTCCGTAGTTCTAGCGATTGGATTCCACTCAAAACACACCAAGTGACTCCTCCCACCATATTAAGATGATGCCCAAGTTTTGGGCTCGATCGGAAATTAATAAGGGTAAGAAATTGGACAATTCAGGTTCAAAGGCAGTTCGTTCCTTAATGGAGTGGTTGGTCTATTCCGTAGTTCTAGCGATTGAATTTCACTCAAAACTCACCAAATGACTCCTCCCACCATATTATGATGATGCCCAAGTTTTGGGCTCGATCGGAAATCAATAGGGGTAAGAAATTGGGCAATTCAGGTTCGAAGGCTGTTCGTTCCTTCTAGGAGTGATTGGTGTATTCCATAGTTGTAGCGATTGGATTTCACTCAAAACTCACCAAATGACTCCTCCCACCATATTATGATGATGCCCAAGTTTTGGGCTCGATCGGAAATCAATAGGGGTAAGAAATTGGGCAATTCAGGTTCAAAGGCTGTTCGTTCCTTCTAGGAGTGGTTGGTGTATTCCATAGTTGTAGCGATTGGATTTCACTCAAAACTCACCAAATGACTCCTCCCACCATATTATGATGATGCCCAAGTTTTGGGCTCGATCGGAATTCCATAGTTGTAAAAAATTGGACAATTCAGGTTCAAAGGTAGTTCGTTCCATGTAGGAGTGGTTGGTATATTCCGTAGTTGTAGCGATTGGATTTCACTCAAAACTCACCAAATGGCTCCTCCCACCATATTATGATGCTGCCCAAGTTTTATGCTCGATCGGAAATCCATAGGTGTAAGAAATTGGACAATTCAAGTTCAAAGGCAGTTCGTTCCTTATAGGAGTGGTTGGTGTATTCTGTAGTTCTAGCGATTGGATTTCACTCAAAACTCACCAAATGACTCCTCCCACCATATTATGGTGATGCCCAAGTTTTTGGCTCGATCGGAATTCCATAGGTGTAAGAAATTGGACAATTCAAGGTCAAAGGCAGTTCGTTCTGAATTGGAGTGGTTGGTGTATTGCATAATTGTAGCGATTGGATTTCACTCAAAACTCACCAAATGAATCCTCCCACCATATTATGATGACGCCCAAGTTTTGGGCTTGATCGGAAATCAATAAGGGTAAGAAATTGGACAATTCAGGTTCGAAGGCAGTTCGTTCCTTAATGGAGTGGTTGGTCTATTCCGTAATTCTAGCGATTGGATTTCACTCAAATCTCCCCAAATGACTCCTCTCACCATATTATGATGATGCCCAACTTTTGGGCTCGATCGGAAATCAATAGGGGTAAGAAATTGGACAATTCAAGTTCAAAGGCAGTTCGTTCTGAATTGGAGTGGTTGGTGTATTGCATAGTTGTAGCGATTGGATTTCACTCAAAACTCACCAAATGAATCCTCCCACCATATTATGATGACGCCCAAGTTTTGGGCTTGATCGGAAATCAATAAGGGTAAGAAATTGGACAATTCAGGTTCGAAGGCAGTTCGTTCCTTAATGGAGTGGTTGGTCTATTCCGTAATTCTAGCGATTGGATTTCACTCAAATCTCCCCAAATGACTCCTCTCACCATATTATGATGATGCCCAACTTTTGGGCTCGATCGGAAATCAATAGGGGTAAGAAATTGGACAATTCAAGTTCAAAGGCAGTTCGTTCTGAATTGGAGTGGTTGGTGTATTGCATAGTTCTTGTGATTGGATTTCACTCAAAACTCAGCAAATGACTCCTCCCACCATATTATGTTGATGCCCAAGTTATGCGTTCGATCGGAAACCCATAGGAGTTAGAAATTGGACAATTAAAGTTCATAGGCAGTTCGTTTCGAATTGGAGTGGTTGGTGTATTGCAAAGTTCTAGCGATTCGATTTCACTCAAAACTCACCAAATGACTCCTCCCACCATATTATGATGATGCCCAGGTTTTGGGCTCGATCGAAAATCAATAGGGGTAAGAAATTGGATAATTCAGGTTCAAAGGCAGTTCGTTCCTTATAGGAGTGGTTGGTGTATTGCGTAGTTCTAGCGATTGTATTTCACTCAAAACTCACCAAATGACTCCGCCCACCATATTATGATGATGCCCAAGTTTTGGGCTCGATCGGAAATCAATACGGGTAAGAAATTGGACAGTTCAGGTTTAAAGGCTGTTCGTTCCTTAATGGAGGGGTAGGTCTATACAGTAGTTCTAGCGATTGGATTTCACTCAAAACAAACCAAATGACTCTGCCCCCCATATTATGATGATGCCCAAGTTTTGGGCTCGAACGGAATTCAATAGGGGTAAGAAATTGGACAATTCAGGTTCAAAGGCAGTTCGTTCCTTATAGGAGTGGTTGACGTATTCCGTAGTTCTAGCGGTTGGATTTCACTCAAAACTCACCAAATGACTCCTCCCACCATATTATGATGATGCCCAAGTTTTGGGCTCGATCGGAAATCCATAGGTGTAAGAAATTGGACAATTCAAGTTCAAAGGCAGTTCGTTCCGAATTGGAGTGGTTGGTGTATTGCATAGTTCTAGCGATTGGATTTCAGTCAAAACCCACCAAATGACTCCTCCCACCATATTATGATGATGCCCAAGTTTTGGGCTCGATCGGAAATCAATATAGGTAAGAAATGGGACAATTCAGGTTCAAAGGCTGTTCGTTCCTTAATGGAGTGGTTGGTCTATACAGTAGTTCTAGCGATTGGATTTCACTTAAAACTCGCCAAATGAGTCCTCCCCCCATATTATGATGATGCCCCAGTTTTGGGCTCGATCGGAAATCAATAAGGGTAAGAAATTGGACAATTCAGCTTCACAGGCAGTTCGTGTAGGAAATTTCAAAACATTTTTCCAAAGTTCATTTGAATATTAAACACGCATTTAATCAAATTAATCGCAGCGGAAGTCTAAGGTGGTTGTTTAAATTCAAAAACAAAACTTCTTCCAAGTATCTTAAGCCATGAACATTGATATGTTTTTCATAAATGAAAATTCAAGAGAAAAGGATAAGATCTAATTACCCTTGAAGCAATTATATGAACCAATTTGTGTTTGGTCTTCTCTTGATGATTTCCTCTTTGTTGATCTCCTCTTTGATCTTTGCTCCTTAATCTTTCTCCTCCATGTGAGCCACAAAAGTATATGGCCTCTAAGTCTCCACACCAATGGAACCTTGAGATGAGAAGAAGTATCTTGAGAATACTTGGATGCTAGTGCAAGATTCTCAAGATTGGTTTCAATCTGAACCACTTTGAAAGATGAAAGTGTTTCACTCTTGAAAACTCTCATTTTTCTCTCTTTGATCTTCCAAACCCATTTGGTTGATGTTGGATTGTGTTTGTGTGTTAATGAGCTTATGGAAACAATTCCCATACATACTTACTTAAGCATTTTCGGCCAAAACCCATTGGGCTTCCAAAATTGGGCCTTATGACACTTAAACCATAATATTTAGGTGTCTTAAGCCCTTGGGCTTGATACCCAACCATTTGGGCTTCCCGTTAACTATTACCGAGGCCCAAATACGTTTTTACACATAGTAAATCATCCACATCAAATCAATCAAATTGATTTCCTCATTCTCATTTGTATTACTCAAAGTTAACCATTTAAGGTGTGCGATCCATTAGGTTCTAATTAGCAAGGCAGTGGGAAAATATAAGAACTCTTTCTAACCAACTGGAATTAAAACCCCTTTTTAATTCTTCCTTTATTTGGATCGATCACAATCAATCCTAGGACTTCCACAAGCCAAGAGTGACATCTAGCAATATATCAAGGCTACCCAAGCTAACCAGAATAGATGAAGAACCTATTCAGTTGGAATTGCAATGCAATACGGTCCTTCTCTTATCCAATGTTTCAAATCATATTATTAGGGTACGGATTGATTATGTCAAACCCCTAATATGATTTACAACCTCATGTGATTCAAAAGAGCATGATTAAGAACAACTTTCTAAATCAAGCTCAAAATACTTTGGCCAAAGATTTACTGAATCACATCTTGAAACATTCTCCTTCTTTATCGAAAGTAGAGATTCCTTATTGTACATTCACATGCCCCTATGATGAATTAAGAGATCCCAACAACACTTAAGACAAATCTTTTACGGCTTGCCTTTAAGAGCTATCAAAGATCAATAACGCATCACAGGACAACCATGATGCCTCAGGTCTAAGGACTAATTTGCATTATTGCAACTATGAGTTCTCGTTTGACATATAGATAAATACTCCATACGAGAACTACGGTTGATCGCGTTCAGTGTACTCATTCACTAATGAGCACCCACATATTTGTATTAGTGTCAACTACACAAATGGTTTGAGACTAACCATCCTCCCAATTGAGCATACATAACATGTGCTAATCTTGACGGTTTATCAATGCCCATTTGATAACCTATGATTAGGAACATTTTGGGATGCTACAGTTAGAGATTAAAGGTCTCCCGAATCTAATCTTCTTTAGATTACTTTATCTCTTATTTAGCATACCTTGGACATTTGTTTCTTTACACGATGTAAAAGATAACAAAATAAGTTTGCCCTTTATATATCATATACGAAATGTATTCTAAGGAGATTACATCAAATGTATTGGCTCTTAGGGCACATTTCTAACAATCTCCCACTTGCACTAGAGCCATATAGCCATGTATCTCATACCCATTATCTCTGTATGTCTATCCAGTTGTGACTGTGACATAGGCTTAGTGCGTGGATCTGTTACGTTGTTTGCAGATGCCCCATCTAATGGTAACATTTTTCTATGTGTTTGGATCTCTGATGAGACCTAGGTTCCTTGGCTTGAGCTATCGCCCCATTGTCATCACACAGTAAAGGTACTTGTGACATTATGGTTAGAACCACATTTAGTTCGGTAATGAACCTTTTTATCCAAACAGATTTTATTGTAGCTTCTAAAGCGACAATGTAATCAACTTTAGTTGTTCTCCAACAACTACGTGTCCATTCAAAATGAAGACGTACCCTTAGGTGGATTTGCAATAATTGATAATAGATATATTATCCGAATCAGTAAATGCATCCACTTGCTACTCTGATGTTCCTCCCAGATGAGGAACATGTCCTTTAGTCCTTCTTAAGTATTTAAGAACATACTTGACTGCTCCCAATTGATCTAATCATGGGCTTGATTTATATCTTCTAATTATACTCGTATAACCAATATCATGTCTTGTACATGCTATGACATATATGAGAATCCCTATTGCATATGCATAAGAGATTATACTCATCTGCTGTATCTCATAATGAGTTTTTGGACACATGCTCTTAGAAAAGTGAAATCCATGTCATACTGGAAGTAAACTTTTCTTAGACTGTTCCATATGAAATCTCCTTAGCATCTTATCAGCATACAAGGATTGAGATAATCCAATTATTCTCTTAGATCTATCAGGATAAATCTTTATCTCAAGTATGTAATATGCTTCTTTAAAATCTTTCATTAAGAATGATTTTAATGAGTCACAGCTTCACTGAAGATATTATTCCTATATCGTTTTCGATAGGTAGTATGTCATCTACATACATCACTAGGAATATTACCAAACTCCCACTGACCTTTTGTACACTCATTGGTCATCCATGTTTTGTATGAAGTCAAATGATTTGACAACTTCATCAAATAGGATGTCCCAACTCCAAGAACCTTGCATCAACCCATAAATGGATCTATGTAGCTTGCATACCTTATGCTTATCAACTTTAGACATGAAGCCTTCAGGTCGATCTATGTATAGTTCTTCCTGAAGGTGGCCATTCAGAAAAGCCGCCTTCACATCCATTTTGACAAATCTCATAATCATGGTATGCATCTATTGCAAGAAGAATCCGAATAGACTTTGTCATAGTGACAAGAGAGAAGGTTTCTTCATAGTCAATCCTTTCTCTCTGCTTGTAGCCCTTTGCTACTAGCCTTGCTTGTAGGTTTCTACCATCCCATCTGAGCCTATCTTCCTCTTAAAGATCCATTTATTCCCTATTGGTACAATACCATGAGGAGGATCACTAGAGTCTAGACTTTGTTGGTATACGTAGAATCCATTTCGGATTTCATGGCTCCAAGCCATTTCTATGAGTCAATGTCTGACATTGCCTCATTGTAGTTCGAAGGGTCCTTCGATATCCTTACAATCACTTAGGAGATTCAACTCTCCTTTGTTGTCAAGAAGGAAACCATAATACCTTTTAGGCATTCTGCTAACCCTACTTGAACTACGTGGAGTCTGTGTTACAACAGGTTATGGATCTGGGACTGCATTTAGTTTATCCGCATCTTGCCTTTTGACATATGCTGGACAACCCCAAATCTTGATCTAATCAAGACTTGGTTTCTTCCCATATCACATTTCAAATGGAGTTTGTGGAACGGATTTTGGAAGGCACTCTATTTAGCAAATGAATTGCAGTTTCAAGTGCATATCCCTAAAAGGATATAGGTAAATTAGTACAGCTCATGGAACTCATTTTAGAAACTCCATTATGTTGTGGAATTCCTGGTGGAGTCCATCGTGATAAGATGCCATGTTCCTTAAGGTAATCAAGAAACTATGTGCTTAAGTATTCACATCCTCGATCGAATCTAAGGATTTTAATACTCTTGCCTATTTGGTTTTCAACTTCATTTCTGAATTCCTGAAACTTTTCAATATTCATATTTATACTTCATTAAGTATAAATACCCTAACCGTGAATGATCATCGGTAAAGGTAATGAAGTATGAATAACCGCCCTCTGTGTTTGTATACAAAAATCCACAAACATCTTAGTGAATTAATCCCAACAGTTCTGTAACTCTTTCTCCTTTACCAGTGAAAGGAGACTTGGTCATTTTGCCATGTAGACAAGATTCACAAGTAGGCATAGGAACATGATCAAGTGATCCAAAAGGTTCCATCGTTTGCCATCCGGTGAATTCTATCTTGGCTAATGCCTCCAAGTTTAAGGTGTCACAATTTAGTTGATGTATCCACATCTCTAGGCCTCTCAGGTCTAGTTGCATCTTTATTCATATACAGTTAATGGTACCATTCATTTCTAAAATGAAAAGAGACCATCAATCAAAATTGCATAACCAATGATTTGATTGATATGTGAAATAGAACAAAGCATTTTGTCAAACAAAACATCAAATCCATCTCTTAAAATATAGAGACGGATATTAAGTTCTTTACACATCCAGAAATGAAATAACAATTATTTCAAATTCAGGTCTTCTTCGGATGGTAGTTTGAGATGTTAGGTGCCTATGGCATTGGCAACTACATTAGTGCTATTTCCCACGGTTAGCACCATTTCTCATTTTCCAAGTCTTCTACTCCCACTAGTCCATGCACACAATTGCATATATGTTGACTAGCTCCTGAATCAACTATTCAGTTTAGAAGCTTTAACTGTAATTACTAATTTTAGAACAAGAGAGTTACCTTCTGAAGGTTTTTCTCTTGAGGCTTGCAAGACATCTCTTGCAATTTCTCTTCCAATGTCCATCCTTACCACAGTGAAAACAAGTACTTTTCAGTTACTTGTCTTTCTTTTGTATTCTTTCTTCCTTGGGTTTTTAGAAAACTTTTCTTCTTCTTTCCTTTATCCTTACCTTTTGTTTGGATTTGGAATAAGAAGAACTCTTCTAAAATTTGCAACTATCCTCTTTAACCCTTTATCTTTCGAGATATTCATTTAAGCTACTATAGCCATGTTGAGTAGCTCAGATAGGGTGTTGTTCATCTTTCCCATATTATAGTTCATAACATATTGGGATTAACTGATGATAGGGATGAAAGAAAGAATCTTGTTGAACTTCAACATCAAAGAAAAATCCATATTTTCCAATATCTTAAGTAATTATATTACTTTGAGATCATGTTGATTAACCGGAAACCCACTTACCATTCTTGTCATAACAAGTTCACATATGGTAATGTAAGCTAGGAGTAGCTTCACCTTTTCATGGATGCCAACATGTAACTTTTACCTTAGTTGTCATCTAACACATGCTTCTTAAAAGCATTTGTCTCTTCCTCAATGGCATATGGACCAAGAGGGGTATGTGGTGGGGTTTTTCTTATACACAACTAATCTTATCCAATTATAGGACAAGTTGGTGTTTGTGCAATCAAACCGGATAGTTCGTGTCATCTTGGACGTTTGAGTCAAGTATCTTCGAGATTGGGTTTGTGATGGTTAATTTGAAATTCTGCAAAACGTAAATAGATTTTAATTTAGATTAATCTTCTACCAAGGACTTAGGGTCTTTAAGTCATGATGGTAGCTCCCACTATTTTTGGCAAATTTCATATCCCTCCTGAAATCCGAGAGTTTTCGTTGAAACTCTTAGTGGGGATGGGAGTCTCACTTTCACATAGTTTTCCTCAACCTAACAGTTTGTTGGATTGCTATGTTACTAATGAGAGGATACTCTTATCCAATCACATCATGAATGTGAATACCCATCACTATGGCCTCTAGAGAACTAGACCTCAACCTAACAGTTTGTTGGTTTCGTTCGTCTTAGTTAAGTTATTCCCACCATGCTTGTGGGTATAGGGTTTCAAGTACGACCTCAACCTAACAGTTTGTTGGCCACACTCGTTATCTATCCGCACTACATCAAGTATGTGTAATAGGCTTCCCTTGGATGGTTACAAGTACTGGATGTTGCCTCACTGAGGTCCAACAAGGTGTAAATGTGCCACCCAATAAGAGACTACCACGGTGGAAGGCCACAAAATAGCATTCAAAGTGCCATTTCGCTTATCAACTTAATATTGCTTTGAGGGTAGTTAAATTGGTCTCATTTTAATCCAATTTTAATCTTATTAAAATTACTTATCTAATCTCATTAAATGGTTCCCAATGCAACATATCAGTAGCACATAATACTCCCACTAAATATTTTTAGAAACCATTTGCTTGAGATAGTGAGAATACATGGTGCTACTAATTGGTTAATTATTGTCATTACCGAACATTCCAATTGCATTGGGCTTATAGGATGATTATGGACTTTCTTGTTGATCCAACACAAGCCACCATGTTGGATCATGGTCTTGGAAGGTGATTCATTTTAATTACGCGCGCATAAAAATAAATTAGGCATGAAAGCCATTTCAATATTACATAGCCAATCAAAATCGAATACATATCCAATAAGCGGCCAATCACATAGCTCAATTGTTTGGTCTAAGTCCATAATCATCCTTTAATTATTTAAACGCTTTAAACAATTAAACTAGCAATGTAAATACATGCTCTTGGGTTGCATACATATATATGGGTTTAATTCAAGTGGTAACCATATTCAAATAACATAAATTTACCATGGAGTGAAAACATTTTACTACAATAGTAAATGTAATTGTAGAAACCTTTTAGGCATAGTTACACTTATCATATATTGCAACTATATCCAAAACTATTCAACAATTAATAATGGATCCAAAGTTGATCCACTAGGGTGTGGGGTTAATACATGCATTTGTATAATACAAAGTGGTGATCATGATTTTTCCAACTAAGTGAATAATCATGAATGTGACTAGGTAGGCCAACCACACTCACCAAAGTAATCAAAATTAATTTTAGTGTGGTAGGTAAATAATTAGTGATATGAATAAATTGAACAACTTTTGCATTTTATATCAAATCACCATAATTTACATCAAGATAGCCCCACACACTCACCAAAGTAATCTTATTAATTTTAGTGTGGTGGGTAAATGTTTATTGAGTGGAAACATTTTTGAAAAACTTTTAATTTTATAATAAAACACCATCATCATCTTTTGACCTATTTTGGTGGAAAATTCCACTAAACACAATCATCAAGATTAGCCATCTAACTTATGGATCAAAAAGATCCCATAACAAGAACATCAAGAACACCAAGAACATGCATATGAACTTATATGAATGTTCATGCTATTTCCGGAAAAATCCATATTCCATTTTAACCATCTCATGCTCTTAATATCATATATTTCATGAAGTTAAAATCATGGGAGTTTTAATGCAACTATGCTCTAATATTCATATACATATATGAACACAAAGAGAGCATCAATCATCAAAACACAAATCCGGAAATTCAAAATCCCAAACAACCCCTTTCACTCCATTTGATTTTTATTCAATCAAATCAAAATAAATCAAGTATAACTATTATACTTTTAAATGAATTCACAACCCATATATGCATCTCTAAACCCCAAAAACATATCAAGTTCATGACCTATGGCTCTGATACCAATTGTAGGAAATTTCAAAACATTTTTCCAAAGTTCATTTGAATATTAAACACGCATTTAATCAAATTAATCGCAGCGGAAGTCTAAGGTGGTTGTTTAAATTCAAAAACAAAACTTCTTCCAAGTATCTTAAGCCATGAACATTGATATGTTTTTCATAAATGAAAATTCAAGAGAAAAGGATAAGATCTAATTACCCTTGAAGCAATTATATGAACCAATTTGTGTTTGGTCTTCTCTTGATGATTTCCTCTTTGTTGATCTCCTCTTTGATCTTTGCTCCTTAATCTTTCTCCTCCATGTGAGCCACAAAAGTATATGGCCTCTAAGTCTCCACACCAATGGAACCTTGAGATGAGAAGAAGTATCTTGAGAATACTTGGATGCTAGTGCAAGATTCTCAAGATTGGTTTCAATCTGAACCACTTTGAAAGATGAAAGTGTTTCACTCTTGAAAACTCTCATTTTTCTCTCTTTGATCTTCCAAACCCATTTGGTTGATGTTGGATTGTGTTTGTGTGTTAATGAGCTTATGGAAACAATTCCCATACATACTTACTTAAGCATTTTCGGCCAAAACCCATTGGGCTTCCAAAATTGGGCCTTATGACACTTAAACCATAATATTTAGGTGTCTTAAGCCCTTGGGCTTGATACCCAACCATTTGGGCTTCCCGTTAACTATTACCGAGGCCCAAATACGTTTTTACACATAGTAAATCATCCACATCAAATCAATCAAATTGATTTCCTCATTCTCATTTGTATTACTCAAAGTTAACCATTTAAGGTGTGCGATCCATTAGGTTCTAATTAGCAAGGCAGTGGGAAAATATAAGAACTCTTTCTAACCAACTGGAATTAAAACCCCTTTTTAATTCTTCCTTTATTTGGATCGATCACAATCAATCCTAGGACTTCCACAAGCCAAGAGTGACATCTAGCAATATATCAAGGCTACCCAAGCTAACCAGAATAGATGAAGAACCTATTCAGTTGGAATTGCAATGCAATACGGTCCTTCTCTTATCCAATGTTTCAAATCATATTATTAGGGTACGGATTGATTATGTCAAACCCCTAATATGATTTACAACCTCATGTGATTCAAAAGAGCATGATTAAGAACAACTTTCTAAATCAAGCTCAAAATACTTTGGCCAAAGATTTACTGAATCACATCTTGAAACATTCTCCTTCTTTATCGAAAGTAGAGATTCCTTATTGTACATTCACATGCCCCTATGATGAATTAAGAGATCCCAACAACACTTAAGACAAATCTTTTACGGCTTGCCTTTAAGAGCTATCAAAGATCAATAACGCATCACAGGACAACCATGATGCCTCAGGTCTAAGGACTAATTTGCATTATTGCAACTATGAGTTCTCGTTTGACATATAGATAAATACTCCATACGAGAACTACGGTTGATCGCGTTCAGTGTACTCATTCACTAATGAGCACCCACATATTTGTATTAGTGTCAACTACACAAATGGTTTGAGACTAACCATCCTCCCAATTGAGCATACATAACATGTGCTAATCTTGACGGTTTATCAATGCCCATTTGATAACCTATGATTAGGAACATTTTGGGATGCTACAGTTAGAGATTAAAGGTCTCCCGAATCTAATCTTCTTTAGATTACTTTATCTCTTATTTAGCATACCTTGGACATTTGTTTCTTTACACGATGTAAAAGATAACAAAATAAGTTTGCCCTTTATATATCATATACGAAATGTATTCTAAGGAGATTACATCAAATGTATTGGCTCTTAGGGCACATTTCTAACAGTTCGTTCCTTGTAGGAGGTGTTGGTGTATTCCGTAGTTCTAGAGTTTGGATTTCACTCAAAACTCACCAAATGACTCCTCCCACCATATTAAGATGATGCCCAACTTTTGGGCTCGATCGGAAATTAATAGGGGTAAGAAATTGGACAATTCAGGTTCAAAGGCAGTTCGTTCCTTAATGTAGTGGTTAGTCTATTCCGTAGTTCTGGCGATTGGATTTCACTCAAAAGTCGCCAAATGACTCCTCCCACCATATTGTGATGTGGCCCAAGTTTTGGGCTCGATCAGAAATTAATAGGGGTAAGAAATTGGACAATTCAGGTTCAAAGGCAGTTCGTTCCTTAATGGAGTGGTTGGTCTATTCCGTAGTTCTAGCAATTGGATTCCACTCAAAACTCACCAAGTGACTCCTCCCACCATATTGAGATGATGCCCAAGTTTTGGGCCCGATCGGAAATTAATAAGGGTAAGAAATTGGACAATTCAGGTTCAAAGGCAGTTCGTTCCTTAATGGAGTGGTTGGTCTATTCCGTAGTTCTAGCGATTGGATTTCACTCAAAACTCACCAAATGACTCCTCCCACCATATTATGATGATGCCCAAGTTTTGGGCTCGATCGGAAATCAATATGGGTAAGAAATGGGACAATTCAGGTTTAAAGGCTGTTCGTTCCTTAATGGAGTGGTTGGTCTATACAGTAGTTCTAGCGATTGGATTTCACTTAAAACTCGCCAAATGAGTCCTCCCCCCATATTATGATGATGCCCCAGTTTTGGGCTCGATCGGAAATCAATAAGGGTAAGAAATTGGACAATTCAGCTTCACAGGCAGTTCGTTCCTTGTAGGAGTGGTTGGTGTATTCCGTAGTTCTAGAGTTTGGATTTCACTCAAAACTCACCAAATGACTCCTCCCACCATATTAAGATGATGCCCAACTTTTGGGCTCGATCGAAAATTAATAGGGGTAAGAAATTGGACAATTCAGGTTCAAAGGCAGTTCGTTCCTTAATGTAGTGGTTAGTCTATTCCGTAGTTCTGGCGATTGGATTTCACTCAAAAGTCACCAAATGACTCCTCCCACCATATTGTGATGCGGCCCAAGTTTTGGGCTCGATCAGAAATTAATAGGGGTAAGAAATTGGACAATTCAGGTTCAAAGGCAGTTCGTTCCTTAATGGAGTGGTTGGTCTATTCCGTAGTTCTAGCAATTGGATTCCACTCAAAACTCACAAAGTGACTCCTCCCACCATATTAAGATGATGCCGAAGTTTTGGGCTCGATCGGAAATCAATAGGGGTAAGAAATTGGGCAATTCAGGTTCAAAGGCTGTTCGTTCCTTCTAGGAGTGGTTGGTGTATTCCGTAGTTGTAGCGATTGGATTTCGCTCAAAACTCACCGAATGACTACTCCCACCATATTATGATGATGCCCAAGTTTTGGGCTCGATCGGAATTCCATAGTTGTAAAAAATTGGACAATTCAGGTTCAAAGGCAGTTCGTTCCATGTAGGAGTGCTTGGTATATTCCGTAGTTGTAGCGATTGGATTTCACTCAAAACTCACCAAATGACTGCTCCCACCATATTATGATGATGCCCAAGTTTTGGGCTCGATTGGAAATCCGTAGGTGTAAGAAATTGGACAATTCAAGGTCAAAGGCAGTTCGTTCCGAATTGGAGTGGTTGGTGTATTGCGTAGTTCTAGCGATTGGATTTCTCTCAAAACTCACCAAATGACTCCTCCCACCATATTATGATGATGCCCAAGTTTTGGGCTCGATCGGAAATCCATAGGTATAAAAAATATGACAATTTAGGTTCAAAGGCAGTTCGTTCCTTGTAGGAGTGGTTGGTGTATTCTGTACTTGTAGCGATTGGATTTCACTCAAAACTCACGAAATGACTCGTCCCACCATATTATGATGATGTCGAAGTTCTGGGCTCGAACGGAAATCAATAGGGGTAAGAAATTGGACAATTATTGTTTAAAGGCAGTTCGTTCCTTAATGGAGTGGTTGGTCTATTCCGTAGTTCTAGCAATTGAATTTCAATAAAAACTCACCAAATGACTCCTCCCTCCATATTATGATGATGCCCAAGTTTTGGGCTCAATCGGAAATCAATAGGTGTAACTAATTTGACAATGCAAGTTCAAAGGCAGTTCGTTCCGAATTGGAATGGTTGGTGTATTGCATAGTTCTAGCTATTGGATTTCACTCAAAACTCACCAAATGACTCCTACCACCATATTATGATGATGCCGAAGTTCTGGGCTCGAACGGAAATCAATAGGGGTAAGAAATTGGACAATTCAGGTTTAAAGGCACTTCGTTCCTTAATGGAGTGATTGGTCTATTCCGTAGTTCTAGCGATTGGATTTCACTCAAAACTCACCAAATGACTCCTCCCACCATATTATGATGATGCCCAAGTTTTGGGCTCGTTCGGAAATCAATAGGTGTAAGAATTTTGACAATTCAAGTTCAAAGGCAGTTCGTTCCGAATTGGAGTGGTTGGTGTATTGCGTAGTTCTAGCGATTGGATTTCACTCAAAACTCACCCAATGACTCCTCCCACCATATTATGTTGATGCCCAAGTTTTGGGGTCGATCGGAAATCCATAGGTGTAAGAAATTGGACAATTCAATTCAAACACAGTTCGTTCCGAATTGGAGTGGTTGGTGTATTGTATAGTTGTAGCAGTTCGATTTCACTCAAAACTCACCAAATTACTCCTCCCACCATATTATGATGATGCCCATGTTTTGGGCTCGATCGGAAATCAATAGGGGTAAGAAATTGGACAGTTCAAGTTCAAAGGCAGTTCGTTCCGAATTCGAGTGGTTAGTGTATTGCATAGTTCTGGTGATTGCATTTCACTCAAAACTCACCAAATGACTCCTCCCACCATATTATGATGATGCTCGAGTTTTGGGCTCGATCGGAAATCAACCGTGGTAAGAAATTGGACAATTCAGGTTCAAAGACAGTTTGTTCCTTATAGGAGTGGTTGGTGTTTTCCGTTGTTCTAGCGATTGGATTTCACTCAAAACTCACCAAAAGACTCCTCCCACCATATTATGATGATGCCCAAGTTATGGTCTCGATCGGAAATCCATAGGTGTAAGAAATTGGACAATTCAAATTCAAAGGCAGTTCGTTCCGAATTGGAGTGGTTGGTGTGTTGCATTGTTCTAGCAATTTGATTTCACTGAAAACTCACCAAATGACTCCTCCCACCATATTATGATGATGCCCATGTTTTGGGCTCGATCGGAAATCCATAGGGGTAAGAAATTGGACAATTCAAGTTCAAAGGCAGTTCGTTCCGAATTGGAGTGGTTGGTGTATTGCATAGTTCTAGCGATTGGATTTCACTCAAAACTCACCAAAAGACTCCTCCCACCATATTATGATGATGCCCAAGTTATGGTCTCGATCGGAAATCCATAGGTGTAAGAAATTGGACAATTCAAATTCAAAGGCAGTTCGTTCCGAATTGGAGTGGTTGGTGTGTTGCATTGTTCTAGCAATTTGATTTCACTAAAAACTCACCAAATGACTCCTCCCACCATATTATGATGATGCCCATGTTTTGGGCTCGATCGGAAATCCATAGGGGTAAGAAATTGGACAATTCAAGTTCAAAGGCAGTTCGTTCCGAATTGGAGTGGTTGGTGTATTGCATAGTTCTAGCGATTCGATTTCACTCAAAACTCACCAAATGACTCCTCCCACCATATTATGATGATGCCCAAGTTTTGGTCTCGATCGGAAATCAATAGGTGTAAGAAATTGGACAATTCATGTTCAAACGCAGTTCGTTCCGAATTGGAGTGGTTGGTGTATTGCCTAGTTCGAGAGATTGGATTTCGCTCAAAACTCACCAAATTACTCCTCCCACCATATTATGATGATGCCGAACTTCTGGGCTCGATCTTAAGTCCATAGGTGTAAGAAAATGGACAATTCAAGTTCAAAGGCAGTTCGTTCCGAATTGGAGTGGTTGGTGTATTCCGTAGTTCTAGCAATCGAATTTGACTCAAAACTCACCAAATGACTCCTCCCACCATATTATGATGATGCCCAAGTTTTGGGCTCGATCGGAAGTCAATAGGGGTAAGAAATTGGACAATTCAGGTTCAAAGGCAGTTCGTTCCTTAGTGGAGTGGTTGGTCTATTCCGTAGTTCTAGCGATTGGACTTCACTCAAAACTCACCAAATGGCTCTTCCCACCATATTATGATGATGCCCAAGTTTTGGGCTTGATCGGAAATCCATAGGTGTAAGAAATTGGACAATTCAAGTTCGAAGGCAGTTCGTTCCGAATTGGAGTAGTTGGTGTATTGCATAGTTCTAGCGATTGGATTTCAGTCACAACTCGCCAAATGACTCCTCCCACCATATTATGATGATGCCCAACTGATGGGTTCGATCGGAAATCCATAGGTGTAAGAAAATGGATAATTCAAGTTCAAAGGCAGTTCGTTCCGAATTGGAGTGGTTGGTGTATTCCGTAGTTGTAGTGATATAACCATTATTTCATACATTTTTATTATCTTTCTCTTAGATTCTTGCTATGTTCTTGAGTGATTTTAGTCCATTTTTACTTAGTTTTGTGTTTTACTAGATTTGAAGAGTAAATATGGAAAAACAAGCAAAAGGAGCAATTTTGGGATTGAAATATAATGTGCAATCCTGGGAGAAGAATGTGCTGTGCAGAACAGTCAACTTGTTAGAATATACTATACTTCCTCAGAGCGAACCAGATGATGATCCTTATATCGTTGGAAAGATACGGATGTTAGCTTTCTGTAGAATTTTACGGTTTGTGATTCGGACGTGTGTGGAGAGAGTTGTGGCCGTTTTAGTACAGACAGTTCAGGCAGAATGTGTTCTGCGGGTTTTGCAAATTAATCCTTTTGAAGTTCAATCCTTGGAGTTTAATTTGTGTCAATTACATTGGGGAAGTGTCTACAAGGATGCAAGGTTATTTTCTAAGGTCTGATCCTATATTTAGTAGGATTTTGGATGCCAACTCATCAAAGAGAATTGAAGCCAAACTAGGAAAGCATAGTTACCAAGTCAAAAGAGGATTTGTTCCTTATTTAAAGAAGACCAGAAATTAGGTTCTTGGATGCTGGAGTTGGAAGGAGAGTCAAAGAGCCGCTGCCATCATCAAGTTCTCAAGCATCGTCACAATCCATAAGTTTTATTTTATGTCTTATAGTTTTTCAATTTGTTTTCTTTGAACATGAGTAACTAAGTTATTCTCTAGGGCGAGGATGACGCCCGAGCATGGATAGTTATGATTTCTAATGTTATTTAATGGATTCTAAGTTTCTTTTAGATGAATGTTTAATCACTATTTTAATTGTTGCTATTTGTTTAAGTTCTTTGACTGATCATCTTAGGGCTTTGCATCTAGTAAATTGGAAGATGAATTTGAGGCAGAACTCGCAATATAATTCAATTAGCTTCTTGTGATTAAGTGTGGTGAATTACATTATTGCTTGACAAAGAATAATGGTTTGCTTGGTTCTCTCGTTTTCTAGAACGTAATGAATTCAACTTGTTAAATTTATGACTTAACCAGGATAGATTGCAGGATTGGGTATATGATCTTTGTCTGAACTAGAAAAGAATCTTACACTTAAGGAAAACTATGGTCTGAGTGCCTGAAAAAGACTTAGATACGGGAATTATCATCTAAAGAATCGAAAGAATCTGTTGAATGCATTGAAATCTAACTTGGATTGCTTGTGGTTGATTCCGAAACCCTAGACCTTCATCATTGTTTTCAAACTTAAAATTCAACCTTTTTATTCTCAATTGTTTTTATTAATTTCTTTGTTTCATAAACTTTCACAACAACAATCTCTACAAATTCACTTGCGCATCAGTTAGATTTAATTTAGTATTCGAATATTAGATTAATTTGGAATCCTCGTGGGAACGATACTTGGACTTGTCAAACGCTATACTACATCAATCTTGTGCACTTGCAAGGACAGACCAAGTTTTTGGCGCCGTTGCCGGGGATTCTAAGTTAATTTAAAATTTGGATTCCTAATTTACGTCTAATTGAGTTTGTTTCTAGTTTGTTTTGTGTTTTTTTTATTTATTTATTTATTTTATTTATTTTACTATCCCTGTCTTATTTGTTTTTTTTTATATTATTGTTATCTCTATTTTCTGAAAATCTGTTTTGGTTTTAGGAAATACACAATTCAAGTCAAAGAAGGAAGACAAGTTTCCTGTGGCTTACACGCCACTTTCCAATTTAAAGACGCAACAGCCAAAGCGAAAGGAAGCTACCCACAAACAGCCAAATCTCACAAATTGGAAAGCATTCCAATTAGAGTTGGGTATAGGTCTTCCAGAAACAGCCACGCCATCTCAATTGGAGAGTTCCAAACCCAATTGATTTGGGTTTTGTCTTCCAACTACTTCAAGCATTCACCCCACAGCTCCAGGCACTCCAATTGGAGAATTTCAAATCCTTCACGCAGCTGCCCCACCCACGAATTGGAAATTCCTTTCTCCAATAGGAGAAATCTAAACCCATCAAAATCAGGCTTTAGTGTTCCTTTTCTCCATTCAATTTTATTCTCCTAATCCTGTTTGTGTTGCCATTTAAAATTGTTTTTATTTTTTTAGGTACAGCCAATAACATCAAAAGAGGAAACAAACAGGAATTGGGGCTGTTCGACAAAAGGAAACAGGATAACTCTTCTCACGCAGCAGCTCTTGGTTCCAATTGGAGAACCCCATCGTGCTCAGCTCCCATCTCCAATTCAATTTGGGTTTTGTTGATTTCCTACCCTAATTGTATTATTATTCTCTTATTTAAACAACTATTTGCCCTTATTGCAGATACAACATCCAATTTCTGAAATTTGTATGCAAGGGAGGCGTTCTCTCAAGTTGGAGTTAATTCCCATTGATCAAGAACTTGAGCGTACAGTACGAAAACAGCGAAGGGAGCATTTTTCACCAAGACCAGCCATGGCTAATCTAGTCAACAATGGTGGAGATAATCCACCACCACAACCAAGGCTTCTAAGGGATTACACTGCACTAGCGGAGTACAATGCACCGTCGTGCATCGTCTTGACTCCAATCACACAGCGTTTCGAAATTCGCCCAACAACTATCCAACTTCTACCTAGTTATCATGGGAAGGAGGAGGAAAATCCCTACCATCATCTCAAGACATTCTTCACCATATGCTCCACATTTAATTATGGCGGTGTTAGTGAAGAGCAAATTCGACTCCGATTGTTCCCATTTTCTCTAAAGGATAAAGCGACAAGCTGGTTAGACTCTCTTCCAGAAGCATCTATAAATTCTTGGACGGATTTATCTAAGAAATTTCTTTCCAAATTTTTCCCTGCTCGTAAAACCAATGCTGTGATAGCAAATATTATGAGTTTTCGTCAACAAGAGCGTGAACAATTTCATGAATTTGGGAGCGATATAAGGATTTGTTTCTTCAATGCCCTCATCATGGTTTTGACATATGGCAAAAAGTTCACTACTTTTATAGAGGGTTGAACCCGCAGAGCAGGAGCATGGTAGATTCAACAGTTGGTGGAAGCTTAATGGACAAAACTGCAAATGAAGCTGTCAGCGCATTTGAAACAATTTGTGAGAATTCTGAGCATTGGGACTTTCCTACAAAAGATACAAGAGTTATAGCTACATCATCGACACAGAAAAGCGGCATCTATGAAGTTAGTGCCAGCACGAGTTTAGAAGCACAAGTTGTAGCTCTCACAAAACTTCTCACGCCATTGGTACAGAAAATAACTGCACCACCATGTAATCTATGTGCTAGCATTGCCCACGACACTGCAAATTGCCCATCGAATCCTATCCTAGAAGATGTACAAGAGGTCAATGCATTCAATGGAAGGCCCCGAAATGATCCTTATTCCAATCGGAAATCAATAGGAGTAAGAAATTGGACAATTCAGGTTCAAAGGCAGTTCGTTCCTTATAGGAGTGGTTGGGGTATTCCGTAGTTCTAGCAATTGGATTTCACTCAAAACTCACCAAATGACTCCTCCCACCATATTATGATAATGCCCAAGTTTTGGGCTCGATCGGAAATCCATAGGTGTAAGAAATTGGACAATTCAAGTTCAAAGGCAGTTCGTTCCGAATTGGAGTGGTTGGTGTATTGCATAGTTCTAGAGATTGGATTTCACTCAAAACTCACAAAATGACTCCTCCCACCATATTATAATGGTGCCCAAGTTTTGGGCTCGATCGGAAATCAATAGGGGTAAGAAATTGGACAATTCAGGTTCAAAGGCAGTTCGTTCCTTATAGGAGTGGTTGGTGTATTCCGAAGTCCTAGCAATTGGATTTCACTCAAAACTCACCAAATGACTCCTCCCGCCGTATTATGATGATGCCCATGTTTTGGGCTCCAGCGTAAATCAATAGGGGTAAAAAATTGGACAATTCAGGTTCAAATGCAATTCGTTACTTATAGGAGTGGGTAGTGTATTATGTAGTTCTAGCGATTGGATTTCACTCAAAACTCACCAAATGACTCCTCCCACCACATTATGACGATGAACAAGTTTTGGGCTCGATCGGAAATCAATGGGGGCAAGAAAATGGACAATTCAGGTTCAATGGCAGTTCGTTCCTTATAGGAGTGGTTGGTGTATTCCGTAGTTGTAGCAATTGGATTTCACTCAAAACTCACCAAGTGACTCCTCCCACCACATTATGATGATGCCCAAGTTTTGGGCTCGATCGGAAATCAATAGGGGTAAGAAATTGGACAATTCAGGTACGAAGGCAGTTCGTTCCTTATCGGAGTGGTGGGTGTGTTCCGTAGTTCTAGCGATTGGACTTCACTCAAAACCCACCAAATGACTCTTCCCACCATATTATGATGATGCCCAAGTTTTGGGCTCGATCGGAAATCCATAGGTGTAAGAAATTGAACAATTCAAGTTCAAAGGCAGTTCGATACGAATTGGAGTGGTTGGGATATTTCTTAGTTCTAGCGATTGGATTTCTCTCAAAACTCACCGAATGACTCCTCCCACCATATTATGATGATGCCCAAGTTTTGAGCTAGAACAGAAATCAATAAGGGTAAGAAATTGGACAATTCATGTTCACAGCCAGTTCGTTCCTTATGGGAGTGGTTGGTGTTTTCCG
Organism: Prunus kanzakura; assembly: GCA_020521455.1. NCBI lineage: Eukaryota > Viridiplantae > Streptophyta > Magnoliopsida > Rosales > Rosaceae > Prunus > Prunus kanzakura. The sequence goes on along the minus strand of BPUM01001363.1, from coordinate 6,096 downwards.
TAGTTCTTGCGATTGGATTTCTCTCAAAACCCACCAAATGATTCCTCCCACCATATTATTACGATGACAGAGTTTTGGGCTCGATCGGAAATCAATAGGGGTAAGAAACTGGAAAATTCAAGTTCAAAGGCAATTCGTTCCTTATAGGAGTGGTTGGTGTATTCCCTAGTTGTAGCGATTGGATTTCACTCAAAACTCACCAACAGACTCCTCCTACCATATTATGATGATGCCCAAGTTTTGGGCTCGAACGTAAATCAATAGGGGTAAGAAATTGGACAATTCAGGTTCAAAGGCAGTTCGTTCCTTAATGGTGTGGTTGGTCTATTCCGTAGTTCTAGCGATTGGATTTCACTCAAAACACACCAAATGACTCCTCCCACCACATTATGATGATGCCCAAGTTTTGGGCTCGATCGGAAATCCATAGGGGTAAGAAATTGGCCAATTCAGGTTCAAAGGCAGTTCGTTCCTTATAGGAGTGGATGGTGTATTCCGTAGTTCTAGCGATTGGATTTCACTCAAAATTCACCAAATGACTCCTCCCACGATATTACGATGTTGCCCAAGTTTTTGCCTCGATCGGAAATCAATAGGGGTAAGAAATTGGACAAGTCAGGTTCAAAGGCAGTTCGTTCCTTATAGGAGTGGATGGTGTATTCCGTAGTTCTAGCGATTGGATTTCACTCAAAACTCACCAAATGACTCCTCCCACCATATTATGACGATGCCCAGGTTTTGGGCTCGATCGGAATTCCATAGTTGTAAGAAATTGGACAATTCAAGTTCAAAGGAAGTTCATTCCGAATTGGAGTGGTTGGTGTATTGCATAGTTATAGTGATTTGATTTCACTTAAACTCACCAAATGACTCCTCCCACCGTATTACGATGATGCCCAAGTTTTGGGCTCGATCGGAAATCCATAGGTGAAAGAAATTGGACAATTCAAGTTCAAAGGCAGTTCGTTCCTTATAGGAGTGGTTGGTGTATTCAGTAGTTGTAGTGATTGGATTTCACTCAAAACTCAACAAATGACTCCTCCCACCATATTATGATGATGCCCAAGTTTTGGGCTCGATCGGAAATCCATAAGTGAAAGAAATTGGACAATTCAAGGTCAAAGGCAGTTCGTTCTGAATTGGAGTGGTTGGTGTATGCATAGTTCTAGCGATTGGATTTCACTCAAAACTCACCAAATGACTCCTCCCACCATAATATAATGGTGCCCAAGTTTTGGGCTTGATCGGAAATCAATAGGGGTAAGAAATTGGACAATTCAGGTTCAACGGCAGTTCGTTCCTTAGAGGAGTGGTTGGTCTATTCAGTAGTTCTAGCGATTGGATTTCACTCAAAACTCACCAAATGACTCCTCACACCATATTATGATGATGCCCAAGTTTTGGGCTCGATCGGAAATCCATAGGTGTAAGAAATTGGACAATTCAAGTTCAAAGGCAGTTCGTTTCGAATTGGAGTGGTTGCTGTATTGCATAGTTCTAGCGATTGGATTTCACTCAAAACTCACCGACTTACTCCTCCCACCATAATAACGGTGTCCAAATTTTGGGCTCGATCGGAAATCAATAGGGGTAAGAAATTGGACAATTCAGGTTCAAAGGCAGTTCGTTCCTTATAGGAGTGGTTGGTGTATTCCGTAGTCCTAGCGATTGGATTTCACTCAAAACTCACCAAATGACTCCTCCCACCATATTATGATGATGCCCAAGTTTTGGGCTCGATCGGAAATCAATAGGGGTAAGAAATTGGACAATTCAGGTTCAAAGGCAGTTCGTTCCTTAATGGAGTGGTTGGTCTATTCCGCAGTTCTAGCGATTGGATTTCACTCAAAAGTCACCAAATGACTCCACCCGCCGTATTATGATGATGCCCAAGTTTTGGAATCGATCGGAAATCAACAGGTGTAAGAAATTGGACAATTCAAGGTCAAAGGCAGTTCGTTCCGAATTGGAGTGGTTGGTGTATTGCATAGTTCTAGTGATTCGATTTCACTCAAAACTCACCAAATGACTCCTCCCACCATATTATGGTGATGCCCAAGTTTTGGAATCGATCGGAAATCAAGAGGTGTAAGAAATTGGTCAATTCAAGGTCAAATGCAGTTCGTTCCGAATTGGAGTGGTTGATGTATTGCATAGTTCTAGCGATTGGATTTCACTCAAAACCCACAAAATGACTCCTCCCACCATATTGTGATGATGCCCAAGTTTTGGGCTCGATCGGAAATCAATAGGGGTAAGAAATTGGACAATTCAGGTTCAAAGGCAGTTCGTTCCCTATTGGAGTGGTTGGTGTATTCAGTAGTTCTAGCGATTGGATTTCACTCAAAACTCCCCAAATGACTCCTCCCGCCATATTATGATGATGCCCAAGTTTTGGGCTCGATCGGAAATCCATAGGGTTAAGAAATTGGACAATTCAAGTTCAAAGGCAGTTCGTTCCTTATAGGAGTGGTTGGTGTATTCCGTAGTTCTAGAGATTCGATTTCACTCAAAACTCACCAAATGACTCCTCCCACCATATTATGATGATGCCCAAGTTTTGGAATCGATCGGAAATCAAGAGGTGTAAGAAATTGGACAATTCAAGGTCAAAGGCAGTTCGTTCCGAATTGGAGTGGTTGGTGTATTGCATAGTTCTAGCGATTGGATTTCACTCAAAACTCGACAAATGACTCCTCCCACCATATTATGATGATGCCCAAGTTTTGGGCTCGATCGGAAGTCAATAGGGGTAAGATATTGGACTATTCAGGTTCAAAGGCAGTTCGTTCCTTATAGGAGTGGTTGGTCTATTCAGTAGTTCTAGCGATTGGATTTGACTCAAAACTCACCAAATGACTCCTCCCACCATATTATGATGATGCCTAAGTTTTGGGCTCAATCGGAAACCCATAGGTGTAAGAAATTGGACAATTCAACTTCGAAGGCAGTTTGTTCCGAATTGGAGTGGTTGGTGTATTGCATAGTTCTAGCGATTGGATTTCACTCATGACAAACCAAATGACTCCTCCCACCATATTATGATGATGCCCAAATTTTGGGCTCGATCCGAAATCAATAGGGGTAAGAAATTGGACAATTCAGGTTCAAAGGCAGTTCGTTCCTTATAGGAATGGTTGTTGTATTCAATAGTTCTAGCAATTGGATTTCACTCAAAACTCACCAAATGACTCCTCCCACCATATTATGATGATGCCCAAGTTTTGGGCTCGATTGGAAATCCATAGATGTAAGAAATTGGACAATTCAAGTTCAATGGCAGTTCGTTCCGAATTGGAGTGGTTGGTGTATTGCATAGTTCGTGCGATTGGATTTCACTCAAAACCCACCAAATGACTCCTCCCACCAGATTATGATGATTCCCAAGATTTCGACTCGATCGGAAATCAATAGGGGTAAGAAATTGGACAATTCAGGTTGAAAGGCAGTTTATTCCTTAATGGAGTGGTTGGTGTATTCCGTAGTTCTAGCGATTGGATTTCACTCAAAACTCACCAAATGACTCCTCCCACAATATTATGATGATGCCCAAGTTTTGGGCTCCATCGGAAATCTATAGGTATAAGAAATTGGACAATTCAAGTTCAAAGGCAGTTCGTTCCTTAATGGAGTGGTTGGTGTATTCCGTAGTTCTAGCGATTGGATTTCACTCAAAACTCACCAAATGACTCCTCCCACCATATTATAATGATGCCCAAGTTTTGGGCTGGATCGGAAATCCAAAGGTGTAAGAAATTGGACAATTCAAGTTCAAAGGCAGTTCGTTCCGAAATGGAGTGGTTGGTGTATTCCGTAGTTCTAGCGATTGGATTTCACTCAAAACTCACCAAATGACTCCTCCGACCATATTATAATGATGGCAAAGTTTTGGGCTCGATCGGAAATCAATAGGGGTAAGAAAATGGACAATTCAGGTTCAAAGGATGGTGTATTCCGTAGTTCTAGCGATTGGATTTCTCTCAAAACTCACCAAATGACTCCTCCCACTATATTATGATGATGCCCAAGTTGTGGGCTCGATCGGAAATCAATAGGGGTAAGAAATTGGACAATTCAGGTTCCAAGGCTGTTCGTTCCTTGTAGGAGTGGTTGGTGTATTCCGTAGTTCTACCGATTGGATTTCACTCAAAACCCACCAAATTACTCCTCCCACCATATTATGATGACTCCCAAGTTTTGTGCTCGATCCGAAATTCATAGGAGTAAGAATTTGGACAATTCAGGTTCGAAGGCAGTTCGTTCCGAATTGGAGTGGTTGGTGTATTCCGTAGTTCTATCAATTGGATTTCACTCAAAACTCCCCAAATGACTACTCCCACCCTATTATGATGATGCCCAAGTTTTGGGATCGATCGGAAATCAATAGGGGTAAGAAATTGGACAATTCAGGATCAATGGCAGTTCGTTCCTTATAGGAGTGGTTGGTGTTTTCCGTAGTTCTAGCGATCGGATTTCACTCAAAACTCACCAAATGACTCCTCCCACCATATTATGATGATGCCCAAGTTTTGGAATCGATCGGAAATTAAGAGGTGTAAGAAATTGGACAATTCAAGGTCAAAGGCAGTTCGTTCCGAATTGGTGTGGTTGGTGTATTGCATAGTTCTAGCGATTGGATTTCACTCATGACAGACCAAATGACTCCTCCCACCATATTATGATGATGCCCAAATTTTGGGCTCGATCGGAAGTCAATAGGGGTAAGAAATTGGACAATTCAGGTTCCAAGGCTGTTCGTTCCTTGTAGGTGTGGTTGGTGTATTCCGTAGTTCTACCGATTGGATTTCACTCAAAACCCACCAAATTACTCCTCCCACCATATTATGATGACTCCCAAGTTTTGTGCTCGATCCGAAATTCATAGGAGTAAGAATTTGGACAATTCAGGTTCGAAGGCAGTTCGTTCCGAATTGAAGTGGTTGGTGTATTCCGTAGTTCTAGCAATTGGATTTCACTCAAAACTCACCAAATGACTCCTCCCACCCTATTATGATGATGCCCAAGTTTTGGGATCGATCGGAAATCAATAGGGGTAAGAAATTGGACAATTCAGGATCAAAGGCAGTTCGTTCCTTATAGGAGTGGTTGGTGTTTTCCGTAGTTCTAGCGATCGGATTTCACTCAAAACTCACCAAATGACTCCTCCCACCATATTATGATGATGCCCAAGTTTTGGAATCGATCGGAAATCAAGAGGCGTAAGAAATTGGACAATTCAAGGTCAAAGGCAGTTCGTTCCGAATTGGTGTGGTTGGTGTATTGCATAGTTCTAGCGATTGGATTTCACTCAAAACTCGAAAAATGACTCCTCCCACCATATTATGATGATGCCCAAGTTTTGGGCTCGATCGGAAATCAATAGGGGTAAGAAATTGGACAATTCAGGTTCAAAGGCAGTTCGTTCCTTATAGGAGTGGTTGGTCTATTCCGTAGTTCTAGCGATTGTATTTCACTCAAAACACAGCAAATGACTCCTCCCACCATATTATGATGGTGCCCAAGTTTTGGGGTCGATCGGATATCCAAAGGGTTAAGAAATTGGACAATTCAAGTTCGAAGGCAGTTCGTTCCAAATTGGAGTGGTTGGTGTATTGCATAGTTCTAGCGATTGGATTTCACTCAAAACTCACCAAACGACTCCACCCACCATATTATGATGATGCCCATGTTTTGGGCTCGATCAGAAATCAATAGGGGTTAGAAATTGGACAATTCAGGTTCAAGTGCAGTTCGTTCCTTATAGGAGTGGCTGGTGTATTCCGTAGTTCTAGCAATTGGATTTCAATAAAAACTCTCCAAATGACACTTCCCACCATATTATGAAGATGCCCAAGTTTCGGGCCCGATCGGAAATCCAGAGGGGCAAGAAATTGGACAATTCAAGTTCGAAGGCAGTTCGTTCCGAATTGGAGTGGTTGGTGTATTGCATAGTTCTAGCGATTTGATTTCACTCAAAACACACCAAATGACTCCTCCCACCATATTATGATGATGCCCAAGTTTTGGGCTCGATCGGAAATCAATAGGGGTAAGAAATTGGACAATTCAGGTTCAAAGGCAGTTCGTTCCTTACAG
>BPUM01001362.1:0-33449 GCA_020521455.1 Prunus kanzakura | reverse complement strand
TATAGTTCTAGCGACTGGATTTCACTCAAAACTCACCAAATGACTCCCCCCTCCATATTATGATGATGCCCAAGTTTTGGGGTCGATCGGAAATACATAGGGTTAAGAAATTGGACAATTCAAGTTCAAAGGCATTTCGTTCCTTATAGGAGTGGTTGGTGTATTCCGTAGTTCTAGCGTTTGGATTTCACACAAAACTCACCAAATGACTCCTCCCGCCATATTATGATGATGCCCAAGTTTTGGGCTCGATCGGAAATCAATAGGGGTAAGAAATTGGGCAATTCAGTCTCAAAGGCAGTTCGTTCCTTATAGGAGTGGTTGGTGTATTACGTAGTTCTAGCGATTGGATTTGACTCAAAACTCACCAAACGACTCCTCCCACCATATTATGATGATGCCCAAGTTTTGGGCTCGATCGGAAATCTATAGGTGGAAGAAATTGGACAATTCAATTTCAAAGGCAGTTCGTTCCGAATTGGAGTGGTTGGTGCATTGCATAGTTCTAGCGATTGGATTTCACTCAAAACTCACCAAATGACTCCTCCCACCATATTATGATGATGCCCAAGTTTTGCGCTCGGTCGGAAATCAATAGGGGTAAGAAATTGGACAATTCAAATTCAAATGCAGTTCGTTCCTTCCTTTTAGGTGTGGTTGGTGTATTCCGTAGTTCTCGCATTTGGATTTCACACAAAACTCACCAAATGACTCCTACCGCCATAATATGATGCTGCCCAAGTTTTGGATTCGATCGGAAATAAAGATGGAAAAGAAATTAGGACAATTCAGGTTCAAAGGCAGTTCGTTCCTTATAGGAGTGGTTGGCGTATTCCGTAGTTCTAGCGATTGGATTTCAATCAAAACTCACCAAATGACTCCTCCCGCCATATTACGATGATGCCCACGTTCTGGGCTCGATCAGATATCAATTGGGGTAAGAAATTGGGCAATTCAGTCCCAAAGGCAGTTCGTTCCTTATAGGAGATGTTGGTGTATTCCGTAGTTCTAGCGTTTTGATTTCACACAAAACTCCCCAAATGACTCCTCCCGCCATATTATGATGATGCCCAAGTTTTGGACTCCATCGGAAATGAATATGGGCCAGAGATTGGACAATTCAGGTTCAAAGGCCGTTCGTTCCTTATATGAGGGGTTGGTATATTCTGTAGTTCTAGTGATTGGATTTCACTCAAAACTCACCAAATGACTCCTCCCACTATATTTTGACAATGCCCAAGTTTTGGGCTCGATCCGAAGTCCATAAGTGTCAGAAAGTGGACAATTCATTTTGAAACGCAGTTCGTTCCGAATTGGGGAGGTTGGTGTACTGCATAGTTCTAGCCATTGGATTTCACTCAAAACTCACCAAATGACTCCTCCCACCATATTATGATGATGCCCAAGTTTTGGGCTCGATCGGAAATCAATAGGGGTAAGAAATTGGACAATTCAAGTTCAAAGACAGTTCGTTCCATATAGGAGTGGTTGGTGTATTCCGTAGTTCTGGCGATTGGATTTCACTCAGAACTCACCAAATGACTCCTCCCACCATATTATGATGATGCCCAACTTCTGGGCTCGATCGGAAATCAATAGGGGTAATAAATTGGACAATTCAGGTTCAAAGGCAGTTCATTCCTTATAGGAGTGGTTGGTGTATTCTGTAGTTCTAGCGATTGGATTTCACTCAAAACTCACCAAATGACTCCTCCCGCCGTATTATGATGATGCCCAAGTTTTGGGCTGGATCGGAAATCCATAGGGGTAAGAAATTGGACAATTGAAGTTCGAAGGCAGTTCGTTCCGAATTGGAGTGGTTGGTGTATCGCATAGTTCTAGCTACTGGATTTCACTCAAAACTCACCAGATGACTCCTCCCACCGTATTATGTTGATGCCCATGTTTTGGGCTCTATCGGAACTATATAGGGGTAAGAAATTGGGCAATTCAAGTTCAAAGGCCGTTCGTTCCTTATAGGAGTGGTTGCTGTATTCCGTAGTTCTAGCGATTGGATTTCACTCAAAACTCATCAAATGACTCCTCCCACCGTATAATGATGATGCCCAAGTTTTGGGCTCGATCGGAAATCAATAAGGGTAAGAAATTGGACAATTCAGGTTCAAAGGCCTTTCGTTGCGTATACGAGTGGATGGTGTATTCCGTAGTTCTAGCGATTGGATTTCACTCAAAACAAACCAAATGAGTCCTCCCACCATATTATGATGATGCCCAAGTTTTGGGCTCGATCGGAAATCAATAGGGGTAAGAAATTGGTCAATTCAAGTTCTAAGGCAGTTCGTTCCGAATTGGAGTGGTTGATGTATTGCATAGTTCTAGAGATTGGATTTCACTCAAAACCCACCAAATGACTCCTCCCTCCATATTATGATGATGCCCAAGTTTTGGGCAAGATCGGAAATCCATACGATTAAGAAATTGGACAATTCAAGTTCGAAGGCAGTTCGTTCCGAATTGGAGTGGTTGGTGTATTGCAAAGTTCTAGCTATTGGATTTCACTCAAAACTCACCAAATGGCTCCTCCCACCATATTATGATGATGCCCCTGTTTTGGGCTCGATCGGAAATCAATTGGGGTAAGAAATTGGACAATTCAGGTTCAAAGGCAGTTCGTTGCTTATAGAAGTGGCTGGTGTATTCCGTAGTTATAGCAATTGGATTTCACTCAAAACTCACCAGATGACTCCTCCCACCGTATTATGTTGATTCCCAAGTTTTGGGCCCTATCGGAAATCAATAGGGGTAAGAAATTGGACAATTCAAGTTCAAAGGCTGCTCGTTCCTTATACGAGTGGTTGCTGTATTCCGTTGTTCTAGCAATTGGATTTCACTCAAAACTCATCAAATGACTCCTCCCACCATATTATGATGATGCCCAAGTTTTGGGCTCGATCGGAAATCAATAGGGGTAAGAAATTGGACAATTCATGTTCAAAGGCAGTTTGCTCCTTATGTGAGTGGTTGGTGTAATCCGTAGTTCTAGTGATTGGATTTCACTCAAAATTCACCAAATGACTCCTCCCACCATATTACGATGATGCCCAAGTTTTGGGCTCGATTGGAAATCCATAGGGGTAAGAAATTGGACAATCCAAGTTCGAAGGCAGTTCGTTCCGAATTGGAGTGGTTGGTGTATTTCACAGTTCTAGCGATTGGATTTCATTCAAAACTCACCAAATGACTCCTCCCACCATATTATGATGATGCCCAAGTTTTGGGCTCGATCAGAAATCAATAGGGGTAAGAAATCTGACATTTCAGGTTCATAGGCTGTTCGTTCCTTATAGTAGTGGTTGCTGTATTCCGTAGTTCTAGTGAATGGAATTCACTCAAAACTCACCAAATTTCTCCTCCCACCATATTATGATGATTCCCAAGTTTTGGGCTCGATCGGAATTCAATAGGGGTAAAAAGTGGGACAATTCAGGTTCAAAGGCAGTTCGTTCCTTATGGGAGTGGTTGGTGTATTCCGTAGTTCTAGCAATTGGATTTCACTCAAAACTCATCAAATGACTCCTCCCACCATATTATGATGATGCCCAAGTTTTGGGCTCGATCGGAAATCAATAGGGGTAAGAAATTGGACAATTCATGTTCAAAGGCAGTTTGCTCCTTGTGTGAGTGGTTGGTGTATTCTGTAGTTCTAGCGATTGGATTTCACTCAAAACTCACCAAATGACTCCTCCCACCAAATTATAATGATGCCCAAGTTTTGGGCTCAATCGGAAATCCATAGGGGTAGGAAATTGGACAATTCAGGTTCAAAGGCAGTTCGTTCCTTATAGGGGTGGTTGGTGTATTCCGTAGCTCTAGCGATTGGATTTCACTCAAAACTCACCAAATGACTTCTCCCACCATATTATGATGATGCCCAAGTTTTGGGCTCGATCGGAAATCAATAGGGGTAAGAAATTGGACAATTCAGGTTCAGAGGCAGTTCGTTCCTTTTAGGAGTGTTTGGTGTATTCCGTAGTTCTAGCAATTGGATTTCACTCAAAACTCACCAAATGACTCCTCCCACCATATTATGATGATGCCCAAGTTTTGGGCTCGCTCGGAAATCAATAGGAGTAAGAAATTGGACAATTCAGGTTTAAAGGCAGTTCGTTCCTTACAGGATTGGCTGGTGTATTCCGTAGTTCTAGCGATTGGATTTCACTCAAAACTCACCAAATGACTCCTCCCACCACATTATGATGATGCCCAAGTTTTGGGGTCGATCGGAAATCCATAGGGGTAAGAAATTGGACAATTCAAGTTTGATGGCAGTTCGTTCCGAATTGGAGTGGTTGATGTATTGCATAGTTCTAGAGATTGGATTTCGCTCAAAACTCACCAAATGACTTCTCCCACCATATTATGATGATGCCCAAGTGTTGGGCTCGATCGGAAATCAATTGGGGTAAGAAATTGGACAATTCAGGTTCAAAGGCAGTTCGTTGCTTATAGAAGTGGCTGGTGTATTGCGTAGTTATAGCAATTGGATTTCACTCAAAACTCACCAGATGACTCCTCCCACCGTATTATGTTGATTCCCAAGGTTTGGGCCCTATCGGAAATCAATAGGGGTAAGAAATTGGACAATTCAAGTTCAAAGGCAGCTCGTTCCTTATAGGAGTGGCTGGTGTATTCCGTAGTTCTAGCGATTGGATTTCACTCAAAACTCACCAGATGACTCCTCCCACCGTATTATGTTGATTCCCAAGTTTTGGGCTCTATCGGAAATCAATAGGGGTAAGAAATTGGACAATTCAGGTTCAAAGGCAGTTCGTTCCTTATAGGGGTGGTTGGTGTATTCCGTAGTTCTAGCGATTGGATTTCACTCAAAACTCACCAAATGACTCCTCCAACCATATTATGATGATGCCCAAGTTGGGGCTCGATCGGAAATCAATAGGGGTAAGAAGAAATTGGACAATTCAGGTTCAAAGGCAGTTCGTTGCTTATAGGAGTGGCTTGTGTATTACGTAGTTCTAGCGATTGGATTTCACTCAAAACTCACCAAATGAGTCCTCCCACCATATTATGATGATGCCCAAGTTTTGGGCTCGATCGGAAATCCATAGGGGTAAGAAATTGGACAATTCAAGATCGAAGGCAGTTCGTTCCGAATTGGAGTGGTTGATTTATTGCATAGTTCTAGAGGTTGGATTTCACTCAAAACTCACCAAATGGCTCCTCCCACCGTATTATGATGATGCCCCTGTTTTGGGCTGGATCGGAAATCAATAGGGGTAAGAAATTGGACAATTCAGGTTCAAAGGCAGTTCGTTGCATATAGGAGTGGCCGGTGTATTCTGTAGTTCTAGCGATTCGATTTCACTCAAAACTCACCAGATGACTCCTCCCACCGTATTACGTTGATGTCCAAGTTTTTGGCTCGATCGGAAATATATTCGGGTAAGCAGGTTCAAAGGCTGTTCGTTCCTTATAGGAGTGGTTGCTGTATTCCGTAGTTCTAGCGATTGGATTTCACTCAAAACTCACCAAATGACTCCTCCCACCATATTATGATGATGCCCAAGTTTTGGGCTCGATCGGAAATCCATAGGTGTAAGAAATTGGACAATTGAAGTTCGAAGGCAGTTCGTTCCGAATTGGAGTGGTTGGTGTATTGCATAGTTCTAGCTATTGGATTTCACTCAAAATTCACCAAATGGCTCCTCCCACCATATTATGATGATGCCACTGTTTTGGGCTCGATCGGAAATCCATAGGGGTAAGAAATTGGACAATTGAAGTTCGAAGGCAGTTCGTTCCAAATTGGAGTGGTTGGTGTATTGCATAGTTCTAACTATTGGATTTCACTCAAAACTCACCAAATGGCTCCTCCCACCATATTATGATGATGCCCCAGTTTTGGGCTCGATCGGAAATCAATAGGGGTAAGAAATTGGACAATTCAGGTTCAAAGGCAGTTCGTTGCTTATAGGAGTGGCCGGGGTATTCCGTAGTTCTAGCGATTGGATTTCACTCAAAACTCACCAGATGACTCCTCCCACCGTATTATGTTGATGTGCAAGTTTTGGGCTCGATCGGAAATATATAGGGGTAAGAAATTGGACAATTCAGGTTCAAAGGCATGTTCGTTCCTTATAGGAGTGGTTGGTGTATTCCGTAGTTCTAGCGATTGGATTTCACTCAAAACTCACCAAATGACTCCTCCCACCATATTATGATGATGCCCAAGTTTTGGGATCGATCGGAAATCAATAGGGGTAAGAAATTGGACAATTCAGGTTCAGAGGCAGTTCGTTCCTTATAGGAGTGGTTGGTGTATTCCGTAGTTCTAGCGATTGGATTTCACTCAAAACTCACCAAATGATTCCTCCCTCCATATTATGATGATGCCCAAGTTTTGGGCTGGATCGGAAATCCATACGGGTAAGAAATTGGACAATTCAAGTTCGAAGGCAGTTCTTTCCGAATTGGAGTGGTTGATGTATTGCATAGTTCTAGAGATTGGATTTCACTCAAAACTCACCAAATGACTCCACCCACCATATTATGATGATGCCCAAGTTGGGGCTCGATCGGAAATCAATAAGGGTAAGAAATTGGACAATTCAGGTTCAAAGGCAGTTCGTTGCTTATAGGAGTGGCTGGTGTATTCCGTAGTTCTAGCGATTGGATTTCACTCAAAACACACCAAATGAGTCCTCCCACCATATTATGATGATGCCCAGGTTTTGGGTTCGATCGAAAATCCATAGGGGTAAGAAATTGGACAATTCAAGTTCGAAGGCAGTTCGTTCCGAATTGGAGTGGTTGATGTATTGCATAGTTCTAGTGATTGGATTTCACTCAAAACTCACCAAATGACTCCTCCCTCCATATTATGATGATGCCCAAGTTTTGGGCTGGATCGGAAATCCATACGGGTAAGAAATTGGACAATTCAAGTTCGAAGGAAGTTCGTTCCGAATTGGAGTGGTTGGTGTGTTGCATAGTTCTAGCTATTGGATTTCCACTCAAAACTCACCAAATGGCTCCTCCCACCATATTATGATGATGCCCCTGTTTTGGGCTCGATCGGAAATCAATAGGAGTAAGAAATTGGAGAATTCAGGTTCAAAGGCAGTTCGTTGCTTATAGAAGTGGCTGGTGTCATCCGTAGTTCTAGCGATTGGATTTCACTCAAAACTCACCAGATGACTCCTCCCACCGTATTTTGTTGATTCCCATGTTTTGGGCTCGATCGGAAATCAATAGGGCCAAGAAATTGGACAATTCAGGTTCAAAGGCAGTTCGTTCCTTATAGGAGTGGTTGGTGTATTCCGTAGTTCTAGCGATTGGATTTCACTCAAAACTCACCAAATGACTCCTCCCACCATATTATGATGATGCCCAAGTTTTGGGCTCGATCGGAAATCCATAGGGGTAAGAAATTGGACAATTCAAGTTCGAAGGCAGTTCGTTCCGAATTGGAGTTGTTGGTGTATTGCATAGTTCTAGCTATTGGATTTCACTCAAAACTCACCAAATGGCTCCTCCCACCATATTATGATGATGCCCCTGTTTTGGGCTCAATCGGAAATCAATAGGGGTAAGAAATTGGACAATTCAGGTTCAAAGGCAGTTCGTTGCTTATAGGAGTGGCCGGTGTATTCCGTAGTTCTAGCGATTGGATTTCACTCAAAACTCACCAAATGACTCCTCCCACCATATTATGATGGTGCCCAAGTTTTGGGCTCGATCGGAAATCCATTGGGGTAAGAAATTGGACACACTACTACAAAAAACAAAATAGACGACGGTAATCCACCGTCGTGTATCATTGTTTACAACCGACGAGAAATCGACCGCCGTCTTTTCATACATGAAATAACGATGGCAAATAACCGACGTGGTTAATATAGTACACGTCAGTAAATACTAAAACCGACGTAGATTTCATACATAAAAGCTTAAAAAGAGACCTTTCGACTATAATAGACGACGGTTTTAGTAAAACACAGACGTTTAAATAATGTTAAATGTCAAAAACAACTACAAAACCGACGTAAATATGCTTATCAACGTCTCTAAATAAAACAAAACCGACGTGGTGAATAAATACTACGTTCACTAAATGAAAAAACTGACGTCTGAAACATATAACATGGCATATATTTACTTGAACTGACGTAAAAACAACAATAACCACGACCCTTTTTATCACCACAGACGTTGAAAATGATTTTGACGGCTTGAACACAAAACAAACGACGTGGTTAATATTGTACACGTCAGTAAAACACTAAAACCGACGTAGATTTCATACATAAAGCATTAAAAGATATCTTTCGACTATAATAGACGACGGTTTTAGTAAAACACAGATGTTTAAATAATGTTAAATGTCTAAAACAACTACAAAACCGACGTAAATATGCTTATCAACATCTCTAAATAAACCAAAACCGACGTGTAAAACTTAGAAACCGTCTTGGTTAATAAATACTACGTTCACTAAATGAAAAAACTGACGTCTAAAACATATAACATGGCATATATTTACTTGAACTGACGTAAAAACAATAATAACCACGACCCTTTATATCACCACAGACGTTGAAAATGATTTTGACGGCTTGAACACAAAACAAACGACGTGGTTAATATATTACACGTCATAAACAAACTAAAACCGACGTCGATTTGGTACATAAAAGCATAAAAAGAGACCTTTCGACTATAATAGACGACGGTTGTAGTAAAACACAGACGTTTAAATAATTTTAAATGTCAAAAACAACTATAAAACCGACGTAAATAGTTTTATCAACGTCTCTAAATCAAACAAAACCGACGTGTCAAACTTAGAAACCGCCGTGGTTAATAAATACTATGTTCACTAAAAAAAAAAACGGACGTCTAAAACATATAACATGGCATATATTTACTTCAACTGACGTAAAAACAATAATAACCACGGTCCTTTATATCACCACAGACGTTGAAAATGATTTTGACGGTTTGAACACAAAAAAAAAACGACGTGGTTAATATATTACACGTCATAAAAAAAACTAAAACCGACGTTGATTTGGTAAATAAAAGCATAAAAAGAGACCTTTCGACTATAATAGGCAATGGGTTTAGTAAAAAACAGACGTTTAAATAATTTTAAATGTAAAAAACAACTATAAAATCGACGTAAATAGTTTAAAACGGACGTCTAAAACATATAACATGGTATATATTTACTTGAACTGACGTAAAAACAACAATATTAACCGTTTTTAAATGAATTATAATTAACCGACGTGTTTTCTGTTTCAAATGGCGGTTTTTATCTCATTTTTGCGTTGTCATTCCACGTCGGTTGTGAAAACCCGACGTTGGTTGTTTTTAAGACGTCTCGTTTTGCGATTTTTGTAACTTGACCGTCGTATTTTCAGCTTTAACCGATTATTTTTTAATTTTTGATTTGTTGTGCCCAAAGCTTGTAGAATGAAAATGTGATCGGAATTAAAATGATATACAGAGCTATGAATTAATGTCATACAATTAACTGCATAACTAATGTCATACATTACAACAATCAATCAATCCATATATCTTCACACCCATCTCTAATATTCTCACTCCCAAACTCACCCACTAGGTCATCAAATGTGTCAACATTTGGTATCCCTCTAGAAAATGGCTCACACTCAATTCTAATATCACCTAGCACATCATCACCAATAACATCATTATATTCTCTATTAGGCATTGATAACACTACCGACCAACCACGATGCATTGGGTCGTCAACATAAAATACTTGTTTGACTTGAGAAGCCATAACAAATTGGTCATTCCTATGTCCAATTTTACTCAGATCTACAAGGGTAAATCCAAGTTCGTCGACTACAAAGCCCGAAGTGTTATCTATCCAATCACACCTCAAGACTGGGATTCTAAACTTTTGGTAGTCAAGATCCCAAATTTCTTGAATAACCCCATAAAAACCCATATTGGAGACAATATGGTTTTTATCCTTGGCACTAGCAACTTGCATAGTATGTGCAAGTAAATAAACTCCACTATTTTGGACAGTTCGCACATCATCTTGTGCCTTGGTGCTAAATTTGACACCATTAATAAGATAGCTCCTATATGATGGCACTACCATGCTTGGACCAGCTGCTAACCACCTCAAATTTTCTGATATGCCATTATAATCTTCCCCATTAAATTCACTTTGAACCTACAAATTAAACATATATATTAATTCAATCTAACATATATATAAAAAGAAAGAAAATTAAAATAAGTTGAATATGTCATTCAATAACATATATACCTTAACACGTAGCCATTGAATGAAAGTGCTATTGTGCTTATCTTGTAGCCACTTTGTTCTCTTTCTAAATTTCGGATAAGTGGTCTTGATGTGGATCATATGTTCCCTACAATTGACACGAAAAAAACACGCATTACAGTCCCTTATATATAAGATAAATATAAGGAGTAATAATATTTAAAATGGCTACATATATATGAAAAATTAAACTCATACGTACTCGATATAAGGTAGGACTTCCTCCATATTCTCCAAGACATATAGATGTGCCTGGTTCAACAAGTCCACATCAACTAAGCTCACTGTGCAACCTGATAATGGCTTTGAAACTCCCATATTCTGGCTTGAAGGCACTCCAACTGTACTAACATCAGATAAATGCTTGGTACAAAACTCTACAGCTTCTTCAGCTATATACCGCTCAGCATAGACGAACTTCTCTGACAAGATGTACTGGCCCACATAGACGAACTTCTCTGACAAGATGTACTACTAGATGAACCATGATATCAAAGAATGAAGGGGGAAAGTACTTCTCAAGCAAACATAAAGTAACTACTACATCTTCTTCCAACTTATCTAGCTTGGAAACATCTACCGGCTTTGCACATATAGCATTGAAGAAGAAGCACAATCGAGTTATTGCATACCTTGCAGGCTTCTCCAAAACAGAACGAATTGCCACAGGGAGCAATTGTTGCATCAAGGTATGACAATCATGAGATTTAAGGCCAAGAAGTCTTGAATCTTTTAAAGATACAAGATTTTTTATATTTGAAGAATAACCTTCAGGAACCTTCATACCATAAAAAGAATTGCAAACCGCTCTCTTCTCTGCTCTTGACAAATTCCAAGGCCCTGGAGGCAAGCGAGTACGTCTTTCTCCATACTCGGGTTGCAAATCAATTTTTACCCCCATGTTCAATAAGTCTAACCGAGCAGCAATCCCATCTTTATTTTTTCCAGGGATCTCTAGTAATGTACCAATGATACTATCGCAAACATTCTTCTCAATGTGCATAACATCTAAGGCATGCCTCACAGGGAGGTATTTCCAATACTCGAGATCAAAGAATTTTGATTTCTTCTTCCAACAAACTCTGTCACCATCATTCTCACCAACACTTCCCCCATTTTTCGAGCCCCATATGTAATTAATATCTTCAACCATATGCAGCACTTCTTCTCCTGTTAATGGCTCGGGGGGCATGCCATATTCAGGTTTCCCATTAAAAGCTGCACGTTGCCTCCTATATGGATGATTGATTGGTAACCACTTTCTATGCCCAATGTAACAAATTTTGTGGCCATTTTTCAACCTGTGACTAGGTGTATCATCGCCGCATATTGGACAAGCTTTATATCCTTTAACAACACAACCAGATAAGTTTCCATAAGCGGGAAAATCATTAATTGTCCACAGTAATGCAGCTCTGAGTGTAAAGTATTCTCCTATGTGGGCATCATACACTCCTCTAATCCCATCCCACAGAGATTTCAAATCATCAATCAAAGGCTCTAAGTAGACGTCTATATCATTTCCGGGCTGTTTAGGACCGGAAATCAGTATAGTCAACATCATGAACTTCCGCTTCATGCATAGCCATGGTGGGAGATTATATGTAACTAACATAACTGGCCAACAACTGTATCTGCTACTTAAAGAACTGTGGGGATTGAATCCATCAGATGAGAGAGCCAATCTCAAGTTTCTTGGCTCATTACCAAAGTTGGGCCATTTTTCATCAACAAGTTTCCAAGACGGGGAATCCGCTGGATGAGACATATAACCGTCAACTGATTTTCTTGCAGCATGCCAAGTCAAACTCTTAGCTGTCTTATGTGATTGAAACATCCTTTTAAACCTTGGAATTGGAGGAAAATACCACACCACCTTCGCTGCCACACCCTCTTTCAAGAACCCATCCTTGGTTTCCTTCCACCTTGAGATACCACAAGTAGGACAATTAGTTGCATTCTCATACTCCTTCCGATACAAAATGCAGTCATTGGAACATGCGTGGATTTTCTCATAACTCATCCCTAAAGCAGACAAAGTCTTTTTTGCCTCGTACATAGAGGAAGGTAGTGTATTTCCTTCTGGAAGAAATTCTCCTTGAAGTAACAATAATTCTGTAAAGCAAACATCACTCATCCCATGTTTTGCTTTCAAATTATATAACTTCACCAAAGCCGACAACTTCGTGTACTTACTGCAACCAGGGTACAAGGGTTCATCGCCATCCCCAATCACATTGGCAAACTCATAAGGATCAAATCCAATATTGGCAAAATCATTATCATCCATCCCTAATTCTTCAGAAACATAACTAAACCTACTTTGCTCATCTTCTTCCACATTTCTACTAGCATTGGTAGTCCATTCCCAAGGTTCTCCGTGCCATCTCCAAATCTTATAGCTTTGGTCAATTCCATTAAAGTATAAGTGTTCCCTTATAATTCCAACCCCAAACAATCGAATATTCCCACATTTAACACATGGACAACGAATCTCAGTTGTATTTCCAAGATTTTCTAACGCAAAATTCAAAAATCCTTCCACCCCTAACTCATATGCCTTCGATCTTCTATCCGCATGCATCCATGACTTATCCATCTCACACTCTATCAAATTCATATAAATATATATATATTAAAGTGGAAAGACCAGCAATGAAACACTACCTCATTCAAATAGCAGAGAACAAAATGAAAATTAAATATAAAACATGGAAAAGACGACGATTTATAAAAATAATCGTCGTTTAATATACATTCCGACGACGGCATCTATAGTCACCGTCGTCATTAAGATACCCAAACCCAGAAATTTGAACGGTGTTCTGGTAGCCTAAAGACGACGTTTAATGGAGAAACAGTCGTCTTTAGGCTACCAGTTGCGGCTTAAAACGCAGACGACGGGAGTAAATGAACAACCGACGTATAATAAACATTTGGACGACGGTTTGATCCTTCAACCGTCGTCGTAGTTAAAAAAAAAACAGCTTAAATCTCCCATCCCCATTCCTTTTCCAAGAACCCATGGCCAAACAAACATAAAATAACCCAAACAGAGAGCAATTATTACAAGATTGCAAACACCAAAACCCTAATATAGCTACCAACGAAAACATTTATGGATTTAAGAAGAGATTAGGGTTGTACTTACATGGATATTGAGAGAGAGCTGCGAGAATATAACAACTGCTTCAGAGAGAGCTTGGAGAATCTACGTACCCAATGCTTTGAGAGAGAGCTTGGAGAATCTACGTACCCAATGAGAGATCTTGGAGAATCTACGTACCAAATGCTTTGAGAGAGATCTTGGAGAATCTACGTACCCAATGCTTTGAGAGAGAGCTGAGAGAATTAGGATTAAAGGGACTAGAGTTGTACTTACATGGATATTGAGAGAGAGCTGGGAGAACGAAAACTTTCAGACAAATTTATGTTGAAGAGAGAGAATGAACTATTTGAGGGTTAAAGGGAAATTCTGAAAATTTTAGGTCGCGGTCAAAAAATTTTAAGTACCGCGTTTTTCAACCACGACGGTCAACACTTACACTGACGTCTAATAATTACTTACAACGGCGGTTTTTATCAAATCCCGACGTTGTAAACACTAAGAACGTCGCTATTTTATAACCGACGTCGTCAACCGAATTCAATTAGTCTTTGTTAATGTAGTTGACCAAAAACAGCGGGAGAAAACCGGCGTCGTTTCAAAAAACCCTAAACCCTAAACCCTAAACCCTAAACCCTAAATTTTAAAATAATTTTTAAAAAATACACAAGTACGAGAAAAATGAACCGAAAATTGCTATGGATTCCTTACAACATTGCCTTCTACAATAGTAGGCTAAAATATGGATTTCATAATTTTGAATTTATGGGCACCAATGGATCACATAAACCTTAGGGTTATGTTATGTAAAGTATAAGGAGTACCATGCTTTGTCTCTAAATTTGTTTGAATTTTGTTATCATTTGAACTTTGAAAACTAAAATTACATTTTTCAGGCCTTAACGGGCAAGATATTGTCTCAATCAGTGCATAGAATTTGCCGGTATATTTTTCAGATTTTGTTTTGAATATATTATTAATATTAGTAATTAAATACAATAAAAAAATATTTCCAAAATTATATTTTTTAAAGCTTTAGGATAGAGACAATATTGGTAGTTTTCAGTATAATTTTTGGATATAGTTATGAATTTAATATGGATTTAAATAAAATATAAAAGTCAATAAAAATTAAATTAAAAATGACCTAGCCGACGTTGTATCCCTTTACAACGACTTTAAACATAATAAACCGACGTTGAAACTATATTTAAGAATATACACAGGATGAATTAATTATAAACCGTCGTTGTTATGACTATTACACGTCATTTTAGTGTATATAACGGACGTTGTTTAAATATATAAAGGCGGATATTTAAGAATATCCGCCTTTGTATAGTATTACAACGTCGATAAGGTTATACTAACAGACGTAGTATATGAATACAAATTCATTTATACAGGATGAATTAATTATAAACCGTCGTTGTTATTACTATTACACGTCATTTTAGTGTATATAACTGACGTTGTTTATATATATAAAGGCGAATATTTAAGAATATCCGCATTTGTATAGTATTACGACGTCGATAAGGTTATACTAACCGACGTAGTATATGAATTCATATTCTTTTATACAGGATGAATTAATTATAAACCGTCGTTGTTATGTCTATTACACGTCATTTTATTGTATATAACTGACGTTGTTTAAATATACAAAGGCTGATATTTAGGAATATCCGCCTTTGTATAATATTTAGACGTTGATAAGGTTATACTAACGGACGTAGTCTATGAGTACAAATTCATTTATACAGGATGAATTAATTATAAACCGTCGTTGTTATGACTATTACACGTCGTTTTTAAGAATTACCGTCGATGTTATATTTCCATTTACTGCAAGACGACCATTGTGTACACGTATGAGACGTGTAAATTAGAATCAGACGTCGGTGTTTGGGAACTAAACAAGTTTTAAAACAAAATTTAATTTTTTTGATTTTTGTTCGCTTGATTACAACAAAATATTTATGTACATTTTAAATAAACTAAATTAAACCTGAACATTGTTCATAAATATTTATCTACATCAATTATCCTTCGGTAATTGCTTGTTCACGAATTCTGCCCATTCATGCCTAACTTCGTCAATATCCTCTTGTTTATACTCAAATTTATCCTTTTTCTTGTCAAACTGCAAAATAAACCAAAAAACCGACGTGTTATAAGGATACAAACGACGGTTTTAAACAAAAATATGACGTAGTAAAATAAAGAAAATATATCTAAAATGTTGCGTTTTACCTTCTTCTCGAAATTTAGGTCTGGATCATGAATTATATCTCTCATGAATCGCATCACGTAATAGCCACACTCTACACTTGTTGGTTGTTCAGGAGTGCCGTGTAGATTTTTCCAAATGGCCTGCTGTTTACGTGAATTTTTATATATATGAATGTTAAACATTTTAATTGACCTGTTACAAGAAAACAAAGGGTGTTAATGACAAAACAAAAAATTTAAATACAAATAGTAACCGTCGTGGTAAATCAGTCAAAACGACGGAGTTTTTTAAACCAAGACGTTATATTTTGTTTAAAACGGCGGTAAAACCTAACCGTCGTTGTGTAACGTTATAACGTCGATAAGAGTAAAAAACGTCGTATGACAAAAAATTGAGCAGAAAAAATTAAAACGTTCTTAAATAAAACGCAAACGACGTGGTAGTTAAATTAAAACGACGTTTTTAAGAAAATACTGACGTGGTAGTTAAATTAAAACGTCGGTAATATCTTCCCGTCGTTATATTTTATAATAACGTCGGTATTATTAAAAACCGTCGTTTATTTAAATACTTTATAGGAAAAATCTTAAATCAGAAGAAATCAACTTACGTATTCACTATATTTTTCATTTCGTCGTCAACCAAGCGTTTTGGCAGTGAATTCATGTAATAGGCAGTCTCCGTTAATGGTCTCACAATTACCATCACCCAATGACCCCTGCACATAATGATTCATATTAGAAAGAAAAATATTAGAAGCTCAGGAAAATACTTTAAATGGTACTAACCCTGGATTATAAGGGACCAAGAAAAATTGATTCCCATCTGCTGTATTCAGGCGGTTTGACAGGTTTTTTATTCGGTCTGATATTGATCCAGCTCCAGAGCTCACTAGCCCAGGGTCCACGAGGCCAACAAGGTTTACAATATTTGCCATTTTTAAATAGTCAAATAGGAACCTAAATATATGAAAGTCAATTAAATGAGATTTTAATTTAAAAGAAAGGAAAATGTAAAACAAAATGGGATTAGGGAGAATTACCTCATGTATACTGATATCACTGTGGTTCCTATCTCAACCACGGAACCAAACTGCAAAACATCTTCAGTGAAGAGGAAGGTATCATGCTCAAAGCCAAACACTTCCTTGGGCATGTGAATTGTTAGAGCCTCGTTACCAGGCAACAACTTGGTCCGGAAATGTTGGCATAAGGCTAAAAGAGGAGGTGGCATGTCTAGCTTTGAGAGATCCTGTTTAAAGAAATTAATAAAGAAATATAAGTTAGTTTGTGTGTGAACTAAAATAAACGACTCTAACTAAACACAAAAAACAGACGTGGTATATAATATAAACGACGGTTTCTAGTTAATACTGACGGTGGAAAGGTTATACACGTCGGTAAATAGATAACCGTCGTTGTATTGAATTTATAACGTCGCTATACTATAGAAAAGTCGTCTAATATAAATACAGTTAATGTATCATTGCTCCCAGAGACAGTCAGAGTGCCTTCGGAGACTTGCTTTTGCAAATCATCCTAAAAGAGAGAAAGAGAGATTGTTAGAACCTGAGCAGGGTGTATGACAGATACATATACCGACGTTGTAAATTATAAACAACGACGGTTTTTATTAAATGACAGACGTGGTATTAATTTAAAACGTCTGTATATAAATACCGTCGTTGTTTATACTTTACAACGTCGGTATATAAAAATACATCGTATATTCAAAATAAAACAGATTAAGACATAAATCAAAGACCGTCGTAGTATTCAAAGTAAGACGACGGATTATTAAACAAACAGACGTAGATGTCCAATTCCATACGGCTGCACAAAATTACCGTCGTTGTATAAGCATTCTAACGTCTAGATAAGATAAAACCGTCGTAAATTTTAATGAAGAAGTGAAAAAACTCGATTGAAATATGCATTCTTTTCCAGAATTTGTGCACCACAAATTTCAGTGAAATAGACAGAGAGAGGGAGAGTGTGTGCGTGAGTAAACTTAAAACAAAAATGCAGTTCATAGAATAATTTAATCCGTCGTATTAATTCTATCTAGACGTCTACTTTATTCAAAAACCGACGTCCTATTCATTTTTAAACGTCCGTAAATTAAGCCCGTCATGGTGTTCACTTTATAACGTCGCTTATGAAAAGATAAACGACGTCTATACCAAAATAAAACACTCTGTTTTTCAAATTTAGAACAGAGTTAGTGAGACTTACGATTAGTTTTTCCTTCTCTGCAGCCTTTGGATCAGGGATGTTTCCTGTTTTATCTTCTCTTGCTTTCTTCCACAGAACAGCTCGATCGATTTCTTGAGCTTCGGGCATGGTTTCTACCAATTGGTCCGTCAAACCAACATACCCTTTTCTAGACAACCTATGGTTGTACTCCAATTTCTCCCTCCTCTCCTTCTGCTCAGCATGCTTAGCCTCAAAATCTGGGGTTAACCTTGAAGCTACGAAGGCTTCCCATTGCGATTTCTCTATGAACTTATAAAGCGCAGGGGTTTCTTTTAACTTCTCCTTGTTATGTGCGAATGGAAGGATATACTGCCTAGTTACGTTATACTTGAAATCCTTCCATTTTTTGGCGGCAGACGACAAGACCATGGCTCTGTACCTATCCCCAATAACATAGGACATTTGAACAGCTTCCCAAATCTGCTCCTTCACGTCCTTGGGTAATTGTTTCCATTTCTTGTCCACAAGAGGGACTCTGGTGCGTGCCAAAACACCAATGTAAGACTGCATCTCAACAGCAGCCTTGCCATGTGGTTTGCCATCTTTATTGAACTCAACCACAGGCTTAACCTTCTCAATTTTCCTCTTCACAACACGGCTCATTGTGCTGATACCGCGGCCAGATTTTGGCTCCACCTCAAATGTCGCTGTGCTCGAGTCTTTCTCTGAGGTTGAGGAAAATCTCATCCTCTTCGAGGGTTTGCTTTGAGTTGATTTTTCAACTTCCACTGAACCTGTTTTGGGTTCATCCCCTTGTGCCATTGAACCTGCTTTGGCCTTTGACGCTTCAGCTTCCTTGATTTGAGATTTCAAAACTATTTTTGATTAATCTGCCCGGAAAACAACGTCGGTTATTAAAAAGAAACGACGTAATAATACAAAAAACGACGGTAACACTGAAAAAGTGACGTCCTATTAAACAGTCTCTTAGATCATGAATGAAAATAAGACGACGGTTTTATATATTTCATGACGTAAATGTTCATAAACTACGTCGGTTATTAACAATAACCGACGTGGTTTAAAATTACAAAACGATTGTTCTTCTCTCAATAGACGACGGTTTTATCTTGTTTCCGACGTATTAATTGTCACACCATGACGGTTTTTAGCCACCGTCGTGCAGTTTGCATTACCGCCGTCGTGGTGTGTCCATTCTATCGTCGAAAACAAGATAGAACTGTCGTCTTTTGGCGTCGTGAGAGTATCTACTTATGTATTTAATCAAAACCAGTGAAAGATTTCTTCAATTTGACAGAATCTTGTTTCCAGACAACTACGGCATGTAAATGAAAAGTAAAAAAAGGGAAGAGAGTGAGAAAAAACCTTGAATAACACCGGCGTGCAAAGAAGTGTTTCCTTCCGACGAAGACGAAGACCAAAATGGTGATTTGGAGATGAAGACGATGATTCAGACGATGATGCTAGGTCAGGTGACGAAAATGGTGATTTGGGAAATGAGAGGGAAACTACGATACTTTATCGGGAAGAGAAAACCGTAAATTATTAGGTCAGGTGATGAAAAGTTTATATATTTTCCCAGAGTTCAATACAACGACGTTGTTATTGAAAAACCGCCGTATTATTTAGTTATAACGACGGTAGATAATTCATAAATGACGTGGTTATCACAACTACCGAAAGACTTTTGGAATTCCGATGTGGTTATGACGGCGCTTTTTTTCTCTAAACTGACGTTGTACTTGTAATTTCAACGACTGTGTATTTTAATAAACCGACGTGGTTACTTTGCGGTTCTGAAAACGACGTCGTTCTCTTTTTAATACGCGCCAAATGACTTTTGGATTTCCGACGTGGTTATGACGGCGCTTTTTTTTCTCGAAACTGACGTTGTACTTATAAATTCAACGACTGTGTATTTTAATAAACCGACGTGGTTACTTTGGGTTCTATTCTCTTTTTAATACTCGCCAAATGACTTTTGGATTTCCGATGTAGTTATCTTTTTAATACGCGCCAAATGACTTTTGGATTTCCGATGTAGTTATGATGTTGATTATTCAAATATGACGTCGGTATTTATATTATAACCGACGTGGATATTTACGGTTATTTTGTTTAAATAGCATTTTTTCACGCGTTTTTTAACCCTCACAAGAAATTGTCTTTCTGAAAGCAAATGGGTTTGCAGAATGATTCCTCACTTCCCATGGGTTTGCAGAATCATTCCTCCTGTGTAGCAAGGGTGGAACCAGCCTTAGAACCTGCATGGGTTTGCAGCCGCACTTGCCCGTTTGAAGGCATACGAGGGCACAACCCACAACAGGTTCTAAGTCTGGTTCCACCCTTGCTACACAGGAGTTTTGAAGAAACAGTTGATTTTGATGAAAATGGGAATCGAGGAGTGAGCTTTTCATACTTTGTTGATTTTGATTTTATGAAATTATTAGATATTCATCTGTGGCTGTGCAGGAGCTTGAGAACAAGAGGAAGGAGAGGGCCCAGCTTGCATATGAGAGGAAGAAACAGTTGAACAAGCTGAGGGTGAAGGCAGAAAAGAAACCACGATGTATTTGCCAAATTTGTGTACATATATTGTGTAAATATTGATCAATATTTAACACTAAGAGATTTTGCCTTTTAAGATGAAAATGTTGTTGAGGATTGAGAATTAAATTTTGTTTTGTGTTAAGAAAGATATTACCAAAATAAAAGAAAAATTAATTAATTTTAAAAAGCTATAAAAATAAGAAGGCGGTTTACAGAGAAGGCAGACGTATAAACTAAACAAATACGACGGTAATTTGAACTTAGGACGTGGTAAATAAAAACGACAGTAGTGTTGTAGGTACCGTCGTAGTATACTCCAAAATAATAAGTCGGCGGTTTACAGAGAATGCACCGTCGTAGTATACAGACGTGGATTCCATTATATTATACGACGCGGATTAAGAACAGTTGGTCGTGTTTAGGTAGCAGTTAACACGGCAGGTTTTTTGGTGAACTGTCGTCTTTATTTTCTACGTCGGTGGATTCATACCTGCTGTCGTTGTTTGTTGGTCAGATTTTATCTCTGAAGAAATCCTTTTTTAAAAACGACGCTTTTTTATTTGTATGCGTCGTCTTTTAAAAATATTCAACAGTAAGGAACTTATCCACGACGGGTTTTTTTAATACCGTCGTCTGTTTAAATACAACGACGGTTTTATCTTATACCGTCGTCTTTTTCTGGTCGTCTTTTTCCATTTTTGTAGTAGTGACAATTGAAGTTCGAAGGTAGTTCGTTCCGAATTGGAGTGGTTGGTGTATTGCATAGTTCTAGCTATTGGATTTTACTCAAAACTCACCAAATGGCTCCTCCCACCATATTATAATGATGCCCCTGTTTTGGGCTCGATCGGAAATCAATAGGGGTAAGAAATTGGACAATTCAGGTTCAAAGGCAGTTCGTTGCTTATCGGAGTGGCCGGTGTATTCCGTAGTTCTACCGATTGGATTTCACTCAAAACTCACCAGATGACTCCTCCCACCGTAATATGTTGATGCCCAAGTTTTGGGCTCGATCGGAAATATATAGGGGTAAGAAATTGGACAATTCAGGTTCAAAGGCTGTTCGTTCCATATAGGAGTGGTTGCTGTATTCCTTAGTTCTCGCGATTGGATTTCACTCAAAACTCATCAAATGACTCCTCCCACCATATTATGATGATGCCCAAGTTTTGGGCTCGATCGGAAATCAATAGGGGTAAGAAATTGGACAATTCAGGTTCAAAGGCAGTTCGTTCCTTATAGGAGTGGTTGGTGTATTCCGTAGTTCTAGCGATTGGATTTCACTCAAAACTCACCAAATGACTCCTCCCACCATATTATGATGATGGCCAAGTTTTGGCCTCGATCGGAAATCAATAGGGGTAAGAAATTGGACAATTCAGGTTCAGAGGCAGTTCGTTCCTTCTAGGAGTGGTTGGTGTATTCCGTAGTTCTAGCGAATTGGATTTCACTCAAAACTCACCAAATGACTCCTCCCACCATATTATGATGAAGCCCAAGTTTTGGGCTCGATTGGAAATCCATAGTGGTAAGAAATTGGACAATTCAAGTTCGAAGGCAGTTCGTTCCGAATTGGAGTGGTTGGTGTATTGCATAGTTCTAGCGATTGGATTTCACTCAAAACTCACCAAATGACTCCTCCCACCATATTATGATGATGCCCATGTTGGGGCTCGATCGAAAATCAATTGGGGTAAGAAATTGGACAATTCAGGTTCAAAGGCAGTTCGTTGCTTATAGGAGTGGCTGGTGTATTCCGTAGTTCTAGCGATTGGATTTCACTCAAAAGTCACCAAATAAGTCCTCCCACCATATTATGATGATGCCCAAGTTTTGGGCTAGATCGGAAATCCATAGGGGTAAGAAATTGGACAATTCAAGTTCGAAGGCAGTTCGTTCCGAATTGGAGTGGTTGATGTATTGCATAGTTCTAGAGATTGGATTTCACTCAAAACTCACCAAATGGCTCCTCCCACCATATTATGATGATGCCCCTGTTTTGGGCTCGATCGGAACTCAATAGGGGTAAGAAATTGGACAATTCAGGTTCAAAGGCTGTTCGTTGATTATAGAAGTGGCTGGTGTATTCCGTAGTTCTAGCGATTGGATTTCACTCAAAACTCACCAGATGACTCCTCCCACCGTATTATGTTGATTCCCAAGTTTTGGGCTCTATCGGAAATCAATAGGGGTAAAAAATTGGACAATTCAGGTTCACAGGCTGTTCGTTCCTTATAGGAGTGGTTGCTGTATTACGTAGTTCTAGCGATTGGATTTCACTCAAAACTCATCAAATGACTCCTCTCACCATATTATGATGATGCCCAAGTTTTGGGCTCGATTGGAAATCAATAGGGGTAAGAAATAGGACAATTCAAGTTCGAAGGCAGTTCGTTCCGAATTGGAGTGGTTGATTTATTGCATAGTTCTAGGGATTGGATTTCACTCAAAACTCACCAAATGACTCCTCCCTCCATATTATGATGATGCCCAAGTTTTGGGCTGGATCGGAAATTCATACGGGTAAGAAACTGGACTATTCAAGTTCGAAGGCAGTTCGTTCCGAATTGGAGTGGTTGATGTATTGCATAGTTCTAGAGATTGGATTTCACTCAAAAGTCACCAAATGGCTCCTCCCGCCATATTATGATGATGACCCTATTTTGGGCTCGATCGGAAATCAATAGGGGTAAGAAATTGGACAATTCAGGTTCAAAGGCAGTTCGTTGCCTATAGAAGTGGCTGGTGTATTTCGTAGTTCTAGCGATTGGATTTCACTCAAAACACACCAGATGACTCCTCCCACCGTATTATGTTGATTCCCAAGTTTTGGGCTCTATCGGAAATCAATAGGGGTAAGAAATTGGACAATTCAGGTTCAAAGGCTGTTCGTTCCTTAGAGGAGTGGTTGCTGTATTCCGTAGTTCTAGCGATTGGATTTCACTCAAAACTCATCAATTGACTCCTCCCACCATATTATTATGATACCCAAGTTTTGGGCTCGATCGGAAATCAATAGGGGTAAGAAATTGGACAATGCAGGTTCAAAGGCAGTTCGTTGCTTATAGGAGTGGCTGGTGTATTCCGTAGTTCTAGCGATTGGATTTCACTCAAAACTCACCAAATCACTCCTCCCACCATATTATGATGATGCCCAAGTTTTGGGCTCGATTGGAAATCCATAGGGGTAAGAAATTGGACAATTCATGTTCGAAGGCAGTTCGTTCCGAATTGGAGTGGTTGGTGTATTGCATAGTTCTGGCGATTGGATTTCACTCAAAACTCACCAAATGACTCCTCCCACCCTATTATGATGCCCAAGTTTTGGGCTCGATCGGAAATCAATAGGGGTAAGAAATTGGACAATTCAGGTTGAAAGGAAGTTCGTTACGAATTGGAGTGGTTGGTGTATTACACAGTTCTAGCAATTGGATTTCATTCAAAACTCACCAAATGACACCTCAAACCATATTATGATGATGCCCAAGTTTTGCGCTCGATCGGAAATCCATATGTGTAGGAAATTGGACAATTCAACTTCGTAGGCATTTTGTTCCGAATTGGAGTGGTTGGTGTATTGCATAGTTCCAGCGATTGGATTTCACTCAAAACTCTCCAAATGACTCCTCCCACCATATTATGATGATGCCCAAGTTTTGGGCTTGATCGGAAATCAATAGGGGTAAGAAATTGGACAATTCAAGTTCAGAGGAAGTTCGTTCCTTATAGGAGTGGTTGGTGTATTGCATAGTTCTAGCGATTGGATTTCACTCAAAACTCACCAAATGACCCCTCCCACCCTATTATGATGATGCCCAAGTTTTGGGCTCGATCGGAAATCAATAGGGGTAAGAAATTGGACAATTCAGGTTGAAAGGCAGTTCGTTACAAATTGGAGTGGTTGGTGTATTACACAGTTCTAGCAATTGGATTTCACACAAAACTCACCAAACGACTCCTCCCACCATATTATGATGATGCCCAAGTTTTGGACTCGATCGGAAATCCATGGGTGTAAGAAATTGGACAATTCAGGTTCGAAGGCAGTTCGTTCCGAATTGGAGTGCATGGTGTATTGCATAGTTCTAGCGATTGGATTTCACTCAAAACTCACCAAATGACTCCTCCCACCAGATTATGATGTTGCCCAAGTTTTGGCCTCGATCGGAAATCAATAGGGGTAAGAAATTGGACAATTCAGGTTCAAAGGCAGTGCGATCCTTATAGGAGTGGTTTGTGTATTCCGTAGTTCTAGCGATTGGATTTCATTCAAAACTCACCAAATGACTCCTCCCACCATATTATGATGATGCCCAAGTTTTGCGCTCGATCGGAAATCCATATGTGTAGGAAATTGGACAATTCAACTTCGTAGGCATTTTGTTCCGAATTGGAGTGGTTGGTGTATTGCATAGTTCTAGCGATTGGATTTCACTCAAAACTCACCAAATGACTCCTCCCACCATATTATGACGATGCCCAAGTTTTGGGCTTGATCGGAAATCAATAGGGGTAAGAAATTGGGCAATTCAAGTTCAGAGGCAGTTCGTTCCTTATAGGAGTGGTTGGTGTATTGCATAGTTCTAGCGATTGGATTTCACTCAAAACTCACCGAATGACTCCTCCCACCATATTATGACGTTGCCCAAGTTTTGGCCTCGAACGGAAATCAATAGGGGTAAGAAATTGGACAATTCAGGTTCAAAGGCAGTTCGATCCTTATAGGAGTGCTTGGTGTATTGCATAGTTCTAGCTATTGGATTTCACTCAAAACTCACCGAATGACTCCTCCCACCATATTATGATGATGCCCAAGTTTTAGGCTCGATTAGAAATCCATATGTGTAAGAAATTGGACAATTCAAGTTCGAAGGCAGTTCGTTCCGAATTGGAGTGCATGGTGTATTGCATAGTTCTAGCGATTGGATTTCACTCAAAACTCACCAAATGACTCCTCCCACCAGATTATGTTGTTGCCCAAGTTTTGGGCTCGATCGGAAATCAATAGGGGTAAGAAATTGGACAATTCAGGTTCAAAGGCAGTGCGATCCTTATAGGAGTGGTTTGTGTATTCCGTAGTTCTAGCGATTGGATTTCATTCAAAACTCACCAAATGACTCCTCCCACCATATTATGATGATGCCCAAGTTTTGCGCTCGATCGGAAATCCATATGGGTAGGAAATTGGACAATTCAACTTCGTAGGCATTTCGCCCCGAATTGGATTGGTTGGTGTATTGCATAGTTCTAGCGATTGGATTTCACTCACAACTCACCAAATGACTCCTCCCACCATATTATGATGATGCCCAAGTTTTGGGCTCGATCGGAAATCAATAGGGGTAAGAAAGTGGACAATTCAGGTTCAAAGGGAGTTCGTTCCTTATAGGAGTGGTTGGTGTTTTCCGTAGTTGTAGCGATTGGATTTCACTCCAAACTTACCAAATGACTCCTCCCACCATATTATGATGATGCCCAACTTTTGGGCTCGATCGGAAATCCATAGGGGTAAGAAATTGGACAATTCAAGTTCAAAGGCAGTTCGTTCCTTCCCTATAGGAGTGGTTGGTGTATTCCGTAGTTCTAGTGATTGGATTTCACTCTAAACTCACCAAATGACTCTTCCCACCATATTATGATGTTGCCCAAGTTTTGGGCTCGATCGGAAGTCCAATGGGGTAAGAAATTGGACAATTCAAGTTCGATGACAGTTCGTTCCGAATTGGAGTGGTTGGTTTATTGCATAGTTCTAGCGATTTGATTTCACTCAAAAATGACCAAATGACTCCTCCCACCATATTATGATGATGCCCAAGTTTTGGGCTCGATCAGAAATCAATAGGGGTAAGAAATTGGACAAATTCAGGTTCAGAGGCAGTTCGTTCCTTATCGGAGTGGCTGGTGTATTCCGTAGTTGTAGCGATTATATTTCACTCAAAACTCAACAAATGACTCCTCCCACCATATTAGGATGATGCCCAAGTTTTGGGCTCGATCGGAAATCAGTAGGGGTAAGAAATTGTACAATTCAGGTTCAAAGGAAGTTCGTTCCTTATCGGAGTGGCTGGTGTATTCCGTAGTTGTAGCGATTATATTTCACTCAAAACTCAACAAATGACTCCTCCCACCATATTAGGATGATGCCCAAGTTTTGGGCTCGATCGGAAATCAGTAGGGGTAAGAAATTGTACAATTCAGGTTCAAAGAAGTTCGTTCCTTATAGGGGTGGTTGGTGTATTTCGTAATTCTAGCGATCGGATTTCACTCAAAACTCACCAAATGACTCCTCCCACCATATTATGATGATGCCCAAGTTTTGCGCTCGATCGGAAATCCATAGGGGTAAGAAATTGGACAATTCAAGTTCGAAGACAGTTCATTCCGAATTGGAGTGGTTGGTGTATTGCATAGTTCTAGCGATTTGATTTCACTCAAAAATGACCAAATGACTCCTCCCACCATATTATGATGATGCCCAAGTTTTGGGCTCGATCAGAAATCAATAGGGGTAAGAAATTGGACAAATCAGGTTCAGAGGCAGTTCGTTCCTTATCGGAGTGGCTGGTGTATTCCGTAGTTGTAGCGATTATATTTCACTCAAAACTCAACAAATGACTCCTCCCACCATATTAGGATGATGCCCAAGTTTTGGGCTCGATCGGAAATCAGTAGGGGTAAGAAATTGTACAATTCAGGTTCAAAGGAAGTTCGTTCCTTATAGGGGTGGTTGGTGTATTTCGTAATTCTAGCGATCGGATTTCACTCAAAACTCACCAAATGACTCCTCCCACCATATTATGATGATGCCCAAGTTTTGCGCTCGATCGGAAATCCATAGGGGTAAGAAATTGGACAATTCAAGTTCGAAGACAGTTCATTCCGAATTGGAGTGGTTGGTGTATTGCATAGTTCTAGCTATTGGATTTCACTCAAAACTCACCAAATGACTCCTCCCACCATATTATGATGATGCCCAAGTTTTGGGCTCGCTTGGAAATCAATAGGAGTTAGAAATTGGACAATTCAGGTTCAAAGGCAGTTCGTTCCTTATAGGAGTGGTTGGTGTATTCCGTAGTTCTAGCGATTGGATTTCACTCAAAACTCACCAAATGACTCCTCCCACCATATTATGATGATGCCCAAGTTTTGGGCTCGATCGGAAATCAATAGGGGTAAGAAATTGGACAATTCAAGTTCGAAAGGCAGTTCGTTCCTTATAGGAGTGGTTGGTGTATTTCGTAGTTCTAGCGATTGGATTTCACTCAAAACTCACCAATGACTCCTCCCACCATATTATGATGATGCCCAAGTTTTGGGCTCGATCGGAAATCAATAGGGGTAAGAAATTGGACAATTCAGGTTCAAAGGCAGTTCGTTCCTATAGGAGTGGTTGGTGTATTCCGTAGTTCTAGCGATTGGATTTCACTCAAATCTCACCAAATGACTCCTCCCACCATATTATGATGATGCCCAAGTTTTGGGCTCGATCGGAAATCAATAGGGGTAAGAAATTGGACAATTCAAGGTTCGAAGACAGTTCGTTCCGAATTGGAGTAGTTGGTGTATTGCATTGATCTAGCGATTGGATTTCACTCAAAACGCACGAAATGACTCCTCTCACCTTATTATGATGATGCCCATGTTTTGGGCTCGATCGAAAATCAATAGGGGTAAGAAATTGGACAATTCAGGTTCGAAGGCAGTTCGTTGCTTATAGGAGTGGCTGGTGTATTCCGTAGTTCTGGCATTGGATTTCGCTCACAACTCACCAAATGACTCCTCCCACCTGAATTATGATGATGCCCAAGTTTTGGGCTCGATCGGAAATCAATAGGGGTAAGAAATTGGACAATTCAGGTTCAAAGGCAAGTCGTTCCTTATAGGAGTGGCTGGTGTATTCCGTAGATTGGATTTCACTCAAAACTCAGCAAGTGATTCCTCCCACCATATTATGATGATGCCCAAGTTTTCGGCTCGATCGGAAATCAATAGGGGTAAGAAATTGGACAATCCAGGTTCAAAGGCAGTTCGTTCCGTATAGGAGTGGTTGGTGTATTCCCTAGTTCTAGCGATTGGATTTCACTCAAAACTCATCAAATGACTCCTCCCACCATATTATAATGATGCCCAAGTTTTGGGCTCGATCGGAAATCAATAGGGGTAAGAAATTGGACAATTCAGGTTGAAAGGCAGTTCGTTCCTCATAGGAGTGGTTGGAGTATTCCGTTGTTCTAGCGATTGGATTTCACTCAAACCTCACCAAATGACTCCTCCCCCCATCTTATGATGATGCCCAAGTTTTCGGCTCAATCGGAAATCAATAGGGTTAAGAAATTGGACAATTCAGGTTCAAAGGCAGTTCGTTCCTTATAGGAGTAACTGGTGTATTCTGTAGTTCTAGGGATTGGATTTCACTCAAAACTCACCAAATTACTCCTTCCACCATATTATGATGATGCCCAAGTTTTGGGCTCGATCAGAAATAAATAGGGGTAAGAAATTGGACAATTCATGTTCGAAGGCAGTTCGTTCCAAATTGGAGTGGTTGGTGTATTGCATAGTTCTAGCGATTGGATTTCACTCAAAACTCACCAAATGACTCCTCCCACCATATTGTGATGATGCCCAAGTTATGGGCTCGAACAGAAATCAATAGGGGTAAGAAATTGGACAATTCAAGTTCCAAGGCAGTTCGTTCCTTATAGGAGTGGTTGGTGTATTCCGTACTTCTAGCGATTGGATTTCACTCAAAAGTCACCAAATGACTCCTCCCCCCATATTATGATGATGCCCAAGTTTTGGGCTCGATCGGAAATCCATAGGGGTAAAAATTGGACAATTCAAGTTCGAAGGCAGTTCGTTCCAAATTGGAGTGGTTGGTGTATTGCATAGTTCTAGCGATTGGATTTCACTCAAAACTCACCAAATGACTCCTCCCACCATATTGTGATGATGCCCAAGTTATGGGCTCGAACAGAAATCAATAGGGGTAAGAAATTGGACAATTCAAGTTCCAAGGCAGTTCGTTCCTTATAGGAGTGGTTGGTGTATTCCGCACTTCTAGCGATTGGATTTCACTCTAAACTCACCAAACGACTCCTCCCACCATATTATGATGATGCCCAAGTTTTGGGCTCGATCGGAAATCAATTGGGGTAAGAAATTGGACAATTCAGGTTCAAAGGCAGTTCGTTCCTTATAGGAGTGGTTGGTGTATTCCGTAGTTCTAGCAATTGGATTTCACTCAAAACTCACCTAATGACTCCTCCCACCATATTATGATGATGCCCAAGTTTTGGGCTCGATCGGAAATCAATAGGGGTATGAAATTGGACAATTCAGGTTCAAAGGCAGTTCGTTCCTTATAGGAGTGGTTGGTGTATTCCGTAGTTCTAGCAATTTAATTTCACTCAAAACTCACTAAATGACTCCTTCCACCATATTATGATGATGCCCAAGTTTTGGGCTCGATCGGAAATCAATAGGGGTAAGAAATTGGACAATTCAGGTTCAAAGGCAGTTCGTTCCTTATAGGAGTGGTTGGTGTATTCCGTAGTTCTAGCGATTGGATTTCTCTCAAAACTCACCAAATGACTCCTCCCACCATATTATGATGATGCCCAAGTTTTGGGCTCGATCGAAATCATTAGGGGTAAGAAATTGGACAATTCAGGTTCAAAGGCGTTCGTTCCTCATAGGAGTTGTTAGTGTATTCCGTACTTCTAGCGATTGGATTTCACTCAAAACTCACCAAATGACTCCTCCCACCATATTATGATGATGCCCAAGTTTTGGGCTCGATCGGAAATCAATAGGGGTAAGAAATTGGACAATTCATGTTCGAAGGCAGTTCGTTCCTTATAGGAGTGGTTGGTGTATTCCGTTGTTCTAGCGTTTGAATTTCACTCAAAACTCACCAAATGACTCCTCCCACCATATTATGATGATCCCCAAGTTTTGGGCTCGATCGGAAATTCCATAGGGGTAAGAAATTGGACAATTCAAGTTCGAAGGCAGTTCGTTCCGAATTGGAGTGGTTGGTGTATTGCATAGTTCTAGCGATTGGATTTCACTCAAAACTCACCAAATGACTCCTCCCACCGTATTATGATGATGCCCAACTTTTGGGCTCGATCGGAAATCAGTAGGGGTAAGAAATTGGACAATTCAAGTTCAAAGGCAGTTCGTTCCTTATAGGAGTGGTTGGTGTATTCCGTAGTTCTAGCGATTGGATTTCACTCTAAACTCACCAAATGACTCATCCCACCATATTATGATGAATGCCCAAGTTTTGGGCTCGATCGGAAATCAATAGGGGTAAGAAATTGGACAATTCAGGTTCAAAGCAGTTCGTTCCTTATAGGAGTGGTTGGTGTATTCCGTAGTTCTAGCGATTGGATTTCACTCAAAACTCACCAAATGACTCCTCCCACCATATTATGAGGATGCCCAAGTTTTGGGCTCGATCGGAAATCAATAGGGGTAATGAAATTGGACAATTCAGGTTCAAAGGCAGTTCGTTCCTTATAGGAGTGGTCGGTGTATTCCGTAGGATTTCACTCTAAACTCACCAAATGACTCATCCCACCATATTATGATGATGTCCAAGTTTTGGGCTCGATTGGAAATCAATAGGGGTCAGAAATTGGACAATTCAGGTTCAAAGGCAGTTCGTTCCTTATAGGAGTGGTTGGTGTATTCCGTACTTCTAGCGATTGGATTTCACTCTAAACTCACCAAATGACTCATCCCACCGTATTATGATGATGCCCAAGTTTTGGGCTCGATCGGAAATCAATAGGGGTAAGAAATTGGACAATTCAGGTTCGAAGGCAGTTCGTTCCTTATAGGAGTGGTTGGTGTATTGCATTAGTTTCTAGCGATTGGATTTCACTCAAAACTCACCAAATGACTCCTCCCACCATATTATGATGATGCCCAAGTTTTGGGCTCGATCGGAAATCAATAGGGGTAAGAAATTGGACAATTCAGGTTCGAAAGGCAGTTCGTTCCTTACTAGGAGTGGCTGGTGTATTCCGTAGTTCTAGCAATTGGATTTCACTCAAAACTCACCAAATGACTCCTCCCACCATATTATGATGATGCCCAAGTTTTGGGCTCGATCGGAAATCCATAGGTGTAAGAAATTGGACAATTCATGTTCGAAGGCAGTTCGTTCAGAATTGGAGTGGTTGGTGTATTGCATAGTTCTAGGGATTGGATTTCACTCAAAACTCACCAAATGACTCCTCCCACCGTATTATGGTGATGCCCAAGTTTTGGGCTCGATCGGAAATCAATAGGGGTAAGAAATTGGACAATTCAGGTTCAAAGGCAGTTCGTTCCTTATAGGAGTGGTTGGTGTATTCCGTAGTTCTAGCGATTGGATTTCACTCAAAACTCACCAAATGACTCCTCCCACCATATTATGATGATGCCCAAGTTTTGGGCTCGATCGGAAATCAATAGGGGTAAGAAATTGGACAATTCAGGTTCAAAGGCAGTTCGTTCCTATAGGAGTGGTTGGTGTATTCCTTAGTTCTAGCGATTGGATTTCACTCAAAACTCACCAAATGACTCCTCCCACCATATTATGATGATGCCCAAGTTTTGGGCTCGATCGGAAATCAATAGGGGTAAGAAATTGGACAATTCAGGTTCAAAGGCAGTTCGTTCCTTATAGGAGTGGTTGGTGTATTCCATAGTTCTAGCGATTGGATTTCACTCAAAACTCACCAAATGACTCCTCCCACCATATTATGATGATGCCCAAGTTTTGGGCTCGATCGGAAATCAATAGGGGTAAGAAATTGGACAATTCAGGTTCAAGGCAGTTCGTTCCTTATAGGAGTGGTTGGTGTATTCAGTAGTTCTAGCGATTGGATTTCACTCAAAACTCACCAAATGACTCCTCCCACCATATTATGATGATGCCCAAGTTTTGGGCTCGATCGGAAATCAATAGGGGTAAGAAATTGGACAATTCAGGTTCAAAGGCAGTTCGTTCCTTATAGGAGTGGTTGGTGTATTCCGTAGTTCTAGCGATTGGATTTCACTCAAAACTCACCAAATGACTCCTCCCACCATATTATGATGATGCCCAAGTTTTGGGCTCGATCGGAAATCAATAGGGGTAAGAAATTGGACAATTCAAGTTCAAAGGCAGTTCGTTCCTTATAGGAGTGGTTGGTGTATTCCGTAGTTCTAGCGATTGGATTTCACTCAAAACTCACCAAATGACTCCTCCCACCATATTATGATGATGCCCAAGTTTTGGGCTCGATCGGAAATCCATAGGGGTAAGAAATTGGACAATTCAGTTCGAAGGCAGTTCGTTCCTATAGGAGTGGTTGGTGTATTCCGTAGTTCTAGCGATTGGATTTCACTCAAAACTCACCAAATGACTCCTCCCACCATATTATGATGATGCCCAAGTTTTGGGCTCGATCGGAAATCAATAGGGGTAAGAAATTGGACAATTCAGGTTCAAAGGCAGTTCGTTCCTTATAGGAGTGGCTGGTGTATTCCGTAGTTCTAGCGATTGGATTTCACTCAAAACTCACCAAATGACTCCTCCCACCATATTATGATGATGCCCAAGTTTTGGGCTCGATCGGAAATCAATAGGGGTAAGAAATTGGACAATTCAGGTTCAAAGGCAGTTCGTTCCTTATAGGAGTGGTTGGTGTATTCCGTAGTTCTAGCGATTGGATTTCACTCAAAACTCACCAAATGACTCCTCCCACCATATTATGATGATGCCCAAGTTTTGGGCTCGATCGGAAATCAATAGGGGTAAGAAATTGGACAATTCAGGTTCAAAGGCAGTTCGTTCCTTATAGGAGTGGTTGGTGTATTCCGTAGTTCTAGCGATTGGATTTCACTCAAAACTCACCAAATGACTCCTCCCACCATATTATGATGATGCCCAAGTTTTGGGCTCGATCGGAAATCAATAGGGGTAAGAAATTGGACAATTCAGGTTCAAAGGCAGTTCGTTCCTTATAGGAGTGGTTGGTGTATTCCGTA
>BPUM01001361.1:0-34780 GCA_020521455.1 Prunus kanzakura | reverse complement strand
AATTGGATTTCTTTCAAACTCACCAAATAACTCCTCCCACCATATTATGATGACGCCCAAGTTTTGGGCTCGATCGGAAATCCGTAGGTGTAAGAAATTGGACAATTCAAGTTCAAAGGCAGTTCGTTCCGAATTGGGGTGGTCGGTGTATTGCATAGTTCTAGCGATTGGATTTCACTCAAAACTCACCAAACGACTCCTCCCACCATATTGTTATGACGCCCAAGTTTTGGGCTCGATCGGAAATCAATAGGGGTAAGAAATTGGACAATTCATGTTCAAAGGCAGTTCGTTCCGTATAGGAGTGGTTGGTGTATTCCGTAGTTCTAGCGATTGGATTTCACTCAAAACTCACCAAATGACTCCTCCCACCATATTATGATGATGCCCAAGTTTTGGGCTCGATCGGAAATCATATGTGGTAAGAAATTGGACAATTCAGGTTCAAAGGCAGTTCGTTCCTTATAGGAGTGGTTGGTGTATTCCGTAGTTCTAGCGATTGGATTTCACTCAAAACTCACCAAATGACTCCTCCCACCTATATTATGATGATTACCCAAGTTTCGGGCTCGATCGGAAATCCATAGGTGTAAGAAATTGGACAATTCAAGTTCGAACGTCTAGTTCGTTCCTTATAGGAGTGGCTGGATGTATTCCGTAGTTCTAGCGATTGGATTTCACTCAAAACTCACCAAATGACTCCTCCCACCATATTATGATGATGCCCAAGTTTTGGGCTCGATCGGAAATCAATAGGGGTAAGAAATTGGACAATTTAGGTTCAAAGGCAGTTCGTTGCCTATAGGAGTGCTTGGTGTATTCCGTAGTTCTAGACTTTGGATTTCTCTCAAAACGCACCAAATGACTCCTCCCACCGTATTATGATGATGCCCAAGTTTTGGTCTCGATCGGAAATCTATAGGTGTAAGAAATTGGACAATTCAAGTTCAACGGCAGTTCGTTCCGAGTTGGGGTGGTTGGTGTATTGCATAGTTCTAGCGATTGGATTTCACTCAAAACTCACCAAATGATTTCCCCCACCATATTATGATGATGCCCATGTTTTCGGCCCGATCGGAAATCTATAGGAGTAAGAAATTGGACAATTCAGGTTCAAAGGCAGTTCGTTCCTTATAGGAGTGGTTGGTGTATTCCGTAGTTCTAGCGATTGGATTTCTCTCAAAACTCACCAAATGACACCTCCCGCCATATTATGATGATGCCCAAGTTTTGGACTCGATCGTAAAACAATAGGGGTAAGAAATTGGACAATTCAGGTTCAAAGGCTGTTCGTTCCATATAGGAATTGTTGGTGTATTCCGTAGTTCTAGCGATTGGATTTCACTCAAAACTCACCAAATGACTCCTCCCGCCATATTATGATGATGCCCAAGTTTTGGGCTCGATCGGAAATCAATAGGGGTAAGAAATTGGACAATTCAGGTTCACAGGCAGTTCGTTCCTTATAGGAGTTGTTTGTGTATTCCGTAGTTCTAGCGATTGGATTTCTCTCAAAACTCACCAAATGACTCCTCCCACCATATTATGATGATGCCCAAGTTTTGGGCTCGATCGGAAATCCGTAGGTGTAAGAAATTGGACAATTCAAGTTCAAAGTCAATTCGTTCCGAATTGGAGTGGTTGGTGTATTGCATAGTTCTAGCAATTGGATTTCATTCAAAACTCACCAAATGACTCCTCCCACGATATTATGATGACGCCCTAGTTTTGGGCTCGATCGTAAATCCAGTAGGTGCAAGAAATTGGACCATTCAAGTTCAAAGGCAGTTCGTTAAGAATTGGAGTGGTTGGTGTATTGCATAGTTCTAGCGATTGGATTTCACTCAAAACTCACCAAATGACTCCTCCCACCATATTATGATGATGCCCAAGTTTTGGCCTCGATCGGAAATCAATATGGGCAAGAAATTGGACAATTCAGGTTCAAAGGTAGTTCGTTCCTTATAGGAGTGGTTGGTGTATTCCGTAGTTCTAGCGATTGGATTTCACTGAAAACTCACCGAATGACTCCTACCA
Organism: Prunus kanzakura; assembly: GCA_020521455.1. Classification (NCBI taxonomy): domain Eukaryota; kingdom Viridiplantae; phylum Streptophyta; class Magnoliopsida; order Rosales; family Rosaceae; genus Prunus; species Prunus kanzakura. The sequence goes on along the minus strand of BPUM01001361.1, from coordinate 32,743 downwards.
CCATATTATGATGATGCCCAAGTTTTGGGCTCGATCGGAAATCAGTAGGGGTAAGGAATTGGACAATTACAGGTTGAAAGGCAGTTCGTTCCTTACTAGGAGTGGCTGGTGTATTCCGTAGTTCTAGAGATTGGATTTCACTCAAAACTCACCAAATGACTCCTCCCACCATATTATGATGATGGCCAAGTTTTGGGCTCGATCGGAAATCAATAGGGGTAAGAAATTGGACAATTCAATTTCAAAGGCAGTTCGTTCCTTATAGGAGTAGCTGGTGTATTCTGTAATTCTAGCGATTGGATTTCACTCAAAACCCACCAAATGACTCCTCCCACCATATTATGATGATGCCCAAGTTTTGGGCACGATCAGAATTCAATAGGCGTACGAAATTGGACAATTCAAGTTCAAAGGCAGTTCCTTCCTTCCTTATAGGAGTTGTTTGTGTATTCCGTAGTTCTAGCGATTGGATTTCTCTCAAAACTCACCAAATGACTCCTCCCACCATATTATGATGATGCCCAAGTTTTGGGCTCGATCGGAAATCCGTAGGTGTAAGAAATTGGACAATTAAAGTTCGAAGTCAATTCGTTCCGAATTGGAGTGGTTGGTGTATTGCATAGTTCTAGCAATTGGATTTCATTCAAAACTCACCAAATGACTCCTCCCACGATATTATGATGACGCCCTAGTTTTGGGCTCGATCGTAAATCCGTAGGTGTAAGAAATTGGACAATTCAAGGTTCAAAGGCAGTTCGTTCCTAATTGGAGTGGTTGGTGTATTGCAGTAGTTCTAGCGATTGGATTTCACTCAAAACTCACCAAATGACTCCTCCCACCATATTATGATGATGCCCAAGTTTTGGGCTCGATCGGAAATCCATAGGTGTAAGAAATTGGACAATTCAAGTTTCAGAAGGCAGTTCGTTCCTGAATTAGGAGTGGTTGGTGTATTGCATAGTTCTAGCGATTGGATTTCACTCAAAACTCACCAAATGACTCCTCCCACCATATTATGATGATGCCCAAGTTTTGGGCTCGATCGGAAATCAATATGGGTAAGAAATTGGACAATTCAGGTTCAAAGGCAGTTCGTTCCTTATTGGAGTGGTTGGTGTATTCCGTAGTTCTAGCGATTGGATTTCACTCAAAACTCACCAAATGACTCCTCCCACCATATTATGATGATGCCAAGTTTTGGGCTCGATCGGAAATCAATAGGGGTAAGAAATTGGACAATTTCAGGTTCAAAGGCAGTTCGTTCCTTACAGGAGTGGTTGGTGTATTCCGTAGTTGTAGAGATTGGATTTCACTCAAAACTCACCAAATGACTCCTCCCACCACATTATGATGATGCCCAAGGTTATGGGCTCGATCGGAAATTAATAGGGGTAAGAAATTGGACAATACAGGTTCAAAGGCAGTTCGTTCCTTATAGGTGTGGCTGGTGTATTCCGTAGTTCTAGCGATTGGATTTCACTCAAAACTCACCAAATGACTCCTCCCACCATATTATGATGATGCCGAGGTTTTGGGCTCGATCGGAAATCAATAGGGGTAAGAAATTGGCCAATTCAGGTTGAAAGGCAGTTCGTTCCTTATAGGAGTGGTTGGTGTATTCCGTAGTTCTAGCAATTGGATTTCACTCAAAACTCACCAAATGACTCCTCCCACCATATTATGATGATGCCCAAGTTTTGGGCATCGATCAGGAAATCAATAGGGGTACGAAATTGGACAATTCAAGTTCAAAGGCAGTTCGTTCTTCCTTATAGGAGTGGTTGGTGTATTCCGTAGTTCTAGCGATTGGATTTCACTCAAAACTCACCAAATGACTCCTCCCACCATATTATGATGATGCCCAAGTTTTGGACTCGATCGGAAATCAATAGGGGTAAGAAATTGGACAATTCAGGTTCAAAGGCTAGTTCGTTCCATATAGGAGTGGTTGGTGTATTCCGTAGTTCTAGCGATTGGATTTCACTCAAAACTCACCAAATGACTCCTCCCACCATATTATGATGATGCCCAAGTTTTGGGCTCGATCGGAAATCAATAGGGGTAAGAAATTGGACAATTCAGGTTCACAGGCAGTTCGTTCCTTATAGGAGTGGTTGTGTATTCCGTAGTTCTAGCGATTGGATTTCACTCAAAACTCACCAAATGACTCCTCCCACCATATTATGATGATGCCCAAGTTTTGGGCTCGATCGGAAATCAATAGGGGTAAGAAATTGGACAATTCAAGTTGAAAGGCAGTTCGTTCCTTCCATATAGGAGTGGTTGGTGTATTCCGTAGTTCTAGCGATTGGATTTCTCTCAAAACTCACCAAATGACTCCTCCCACCATATTATGATGATGCCCAAGTTTTGGGCTCGATCGGAAATCCGTAGGTGTAAGAAATTGGACAATTCAAGTTCAAAGTCAATTCGTTCCGAATTGGAGTGGTTGGTGTATTGCATAGTTCTAGCAATTGGATTTCATTCAAAACTCACCAAATGACTCCTCCCACGATATTATGATGACGCCCTAGTTTTGGGCTCGATCGTAAATCCGTAGGTGCAAGAAATTGGACCATTCAAGTTCAAAGGCAGTTCGTTAAGAATTGGGGTGGTTGGTGTATTGCATAGTTCTAGCGTTTGGATTTCACTCAAAACTCACCAAATGACTCCTCCCACCATATTATGGTGATGCCCAAGTTTTGGGTTCGATCGGAAATCAATAGGGGGAGGAAATTGGACAATTCAGGTTCAAAGGCAATTCGTTACGTATAGGAGTCGTCGGTGTATTCTGTAGTACTAGCGATTGGATTTCCCTCAAAACTCACCAAATGACTCCTCCCACCATATTATGTTGATACCCAAGTTCTGGGCTCGTTCGGATATCAATATGGTCAAGAAATTGGACAATTCAGGTTCAAAGGCAGTTCATTCCTTATAGGAGTGGTTGGTGTATTACGTAGTTTTAGCGATTGGATTTCACTCAAAACTCACCAAATGACTCCTCCCACCAGTATTATGACTGATGCCCAAGTTTTGGGCTCGATCGGAAATCGATAAGGGTAAGAAATTGGACAATTCAGGTTGGAAGGCAGTTCGTTCCTTATAGGAGTGGCTGGTGTATTCCGTCGTTCTAGCGATTGGATTTCACTCAAAACTCACCAAATGACTCCTCCCCCCATATTATGGTGATGCCCAAGTTTTAGGCTCGATCAGAAATCAATAGGGGTAAGAAATTGGACAATTCAAGTTCAAAGGCAGTTCGTTCCATATAGGAATGGTTGGTGGATTCCGTAGTTCTAGAGATTGGATTTCACTCAAAACTCAGCCAAATGACTCCTCCCACCATATTATGATGATGCCCAAGTTTTGGGCTCGATTCGGAAATCAATAGGGGTAAGAAATTGGGCAGTTCAGTCTCAAAGGCAGTTCGTTCCTTATAGGAGTGGTTGGTGTATTCCGTAGTTCTAAGCGATTGGATTTCACTCAAAACTCTCCAAATGACTCCTCCCACCTATATTATGACGATGCCCAAGTTTTGGTCTCGATCGGATATCAATAGGGTAAGAAATTGAAGAATTCAAGTTCAAAGTCAGCTCGTTCCTTCCGTATAGGAGTGGATGGTGTATTCCGTAGGTTCTAGCGTTTGTATTTCACTACAAAACTCACCAAATGACTCCTCCCTCCATATTATGATGATGCCCAAGTTTTGGGGCTCGATCGGAAATCAATAGGGGTAAGAAATTGGAGAATTCAGTTTCGAAGGCAGTTCGTTCCATGTAGGAGTGGTTGGTGTATTCCGTTGTTCTAGCGATTGGATTTCAATCAAAACTCACCAATTGACTCATCCCACCATATTATGATGATGCCAAAGTTTTGGGCTCGATCGGAAATCCATAGGGGTAAGAAATTGGACAATTCATTGTTCAAAGGCAGTTCGTTCCTTATAGGAGTGGTCGGTGTATTCCGTAGTTCTAGCGATTGGATTTCACTCAAAACAAACCAAAGGACTCCTTCCACCATATTATGATGATGTCCAAGTTTTGGGCTCGATCGGAAATCAATAGGGGTATGAAATTGGACAATTCAGGTTCAAAGGCAGTTCGTTCCTTATAGGAGTGGTTGGTGTATTCCGTAGTTCTAGCGATTGGATTTCACTCAAAACTCCCCAGATGAATCCTCCCACCATATTATGATGATGCCCAAGTTTTGGGCTCGATCGGAAATCAATAGGGGTAAGAAATTGGACAATTCAGGTTCAAAGGCAGTTCGTTCCTTATAGGAGTGGTTGGTGTATTCCGTAGTTCTAGCGATTCGGATTTCACTCAAAACTCACCAAATGACTCCTCCCACCATATTATGATGATGCCCAAGTTTTGGGCTCGATCGGAAATCAGTAGGGGTAAGAAATTGGACAATTCAGGTTCAAAGGCAGTTCGTTCCTTATAGGAGTGGTTGGTGTATTCCGTAGTTCTAGCGATTGGATTTCACTCAAAACTCACCAAATGACTCCTCCCACCATATTATGATGATGCCCAAGTTTTGGGCTCGATCGGAAATCAATAGGGGTAAGAAATTGGACAATTCAGGTTCAAAGGCAGTTCGTTCCTTATAGGAGTGGTTGGTGTATTCCTGTAGCTTCTAGCGATTGGATTTCACTCAAAACTCACCAAATGACTCCTCCCACCATATTATGATGATGCCAAAGTTTTGGGCTCGATCGTAAATCCATAGGGGTAAGAAATTGGACAATTCAAGTTCGAAGGCAGTTCGTTCCGAATTGGAGTGGTTGGTGTATTGCATAGTTCTAGCGAATTGGATTTCACTCAAAACTCACCAAATGACTCCTCCCACCATATTATGATGATGCCCAAGTTTTGGGCTCGATCGGAAATCAATAGGGGTAATGAAATTGGACAATTCAGGTTCAAAGGCAGTTCGTTCCTTATAGGAGTGGTTGGTGTATTCCGTAGTTCTAGCTATTGGATTTCACTCAAAACTCACCAAATGACTCCTCCCACCATATTATGATGATGCCCAAGTTTTGGGCTCGATCGGAAATCCATAGGGTAAGAAATTGGACAATTCAAGTTCGAAGGACAGTTCGTTCCTAATTGGAGTGGTTGGTGTATTGCATAGTTCTAGCGATTGGATTTCACTCAAAACTCACCAAATGACTCCTCCCACCATATTATGATGATGCCCAAGTTTTGGGCTCGATCGGAAATCAATAGGGGTAAGAAATTGGACAATTCAGGTTCTAAGGCAGTTCGTTCCGTTATAGGAGTGGTTGGTGTATTCCGTAGTTCTAGCGATTGGATTTCACTCAAACTCACCAAATGACTCCTCCCACCATATTATGATGATGCCCAAGTTTTGGGCTCGATCGGAAATCAATAGGGGTAAGAAATTGGACAATTCAGGTTCAAAGGCAGTTCGTTCCTTATAGGAGTGGTTGGTGTATTCCGTAGGTTCTAGCGATTGGATTTCACTCAAAACTCACCAAATGACTCCTCCCACCATATTATGATGATGCCCAAGTTTTGGGCTCGATCGGAAATCAATAGGTGTAAGAAATTGGACAATTCAGGTTCAAAGGCAGTTCGTTCCTTATAGTAGTGGTTGGTGTATTCCGTAGTTCTAGCGATTGGATTTCACTCAAAACTCACCAAATGACTCCTCCCATCATATTATGATGATGCCCAAGTTTTGGGCTCGATCGGAAATCAATAGGGGTAAGAAATTGGACAATTCAGGTTCAAAGGAAGTTCGTTCCTTATAGGAGTGGTTGGTGTATTCCGTAGGTTCTAGCGATTGGATTTCACTCAAAACTCACCAAATGACTCCTCCCACCATATTATGATGATGCCCAAGTTTTGGGCTCGATCGGAAATCAATAGGGGTAAGAAATTGGACAATTAAGGTTCAAAGGCAGTTCGATTCCTTATAGGAGTGGTTGGTATATTCCGTAGTTCTAGTGATTGGATTTCACTCAAAACTCACCAAATGACTCCTCCACCCATATTATGATGATGCCCAAGTTTTGGGCTCGATCTGAAATCAATAGGGGTAAGAAATTGGACAATTCAGGTTCAAAGGCAGTTCGTTCCTTATAGGAGTGGCTGGTTTATTCTGTAGTTCTAGCAATTGGATTTCACTCAAAACTCACCAAATGACTCCTCCCATCATATTATGATGATTCCCAAGTTTTTGGCTCGATTGGAAATCCATAGGGGTAAGAAATTGGACAATTCAAGTTCGAAGGCAGTTCGTTCCGAATAGGAGTGGTTGATGTATTCCGTAGTTCTAGCGATTGGATTTAACTCAAAACTCACCAAATGACTCCTCCCACCATATTATGATGATGCCCAAGTTGTGGGCTCGATCGGAAACCAATAGGGGTGTGAAATTGGACAATTCAGGTTCAAAGGCAGTTCGTTCCTTATTGAAGTGGTTGGTGTATTCCGTAGTTCTAGCGATTGGATTTCACTCAAAACTCACCAAAAGACTCCTTCCACCATATTATGATGATGCCCATGTTTTGGGCTCGATCGGAAATCCATAGGGATAAGAAATTGGACAATTCAAGTTCGAAGACAGTTCGTTCCGAATTGGAGTGGTTGGTGTATTGATCGGTTCATAATTGTATATCATTTTGTACCCTTCTAGCTTATGATTTGGTTATGTTTCTTTTTGTGTTTATATTTCAGTTAATTGAGATTTAGGTAACAATGATGACTTTGGATATGAAATGATGCAATTCATGCATGTTAAGGCCTGATTTGGGTGAAGGTAAGAGGAGCTTAAAGACAAACTTATTTTGGCTACAACCCCTTTCCAGCCCAATTTCGTAGGTCAACTTCTTGGCCTTGGATCAGCATGCTATGGGGCTCGAATGAAGTGAAGATCTTCATGAAACTTGTTCCAATGGGTGCTACTACAACATATCCAAATTTCAGCCCAATTGGACATTTGTGGAGTGCTTAGCCCGTCCAACACTCAACCTTGCTCAGGAGGATTTGCAGCTGCCAGCTTTTTGCCATGTGCCTCTTTTTAGCCATGTGCCTCACCCTAGCTATATCTGACTTTGTACTCAACATAATGAGTGAAGTGGGGAGGCATTACAGCTATTAAAGAGAAAGCAAGAGCATATTTGTGAAGACAAAAATACATCATGGCAAAGGGGACAAGGAGGAGACAAAGGTTAAAGTGCCATGGTGGAAAGGAGAGAGAGAAGGAGGAATGATGAGAGGCATTTTGCTTCAGCCTTTGAACATGGGAATTGAATTGGCAGATCACTTTGGAGCTGGAGATCAGCTTTTGAGCTACTAAAGAGAAGCATGTGCATGCATGTGAAGCAAAAGAAAGAAATGAAATGAAGTCAATTCCAGTCCCTGTTTCGGCAGCCACCTTGCAGTGGCCAAAACGTACACTTCTACTGCTCCGATGGGAATACTTTCTTCATAGAGGTTGTTCCAATGGGTGTCTAGTATAACATATCCAAATTTCAGCCCCATTGGATACGTGTTGAAACCTGTGGCCTTCCTACACCAAGTCTGGGTCAGAAGAATCGTTTTTCAGCAAGCAAAAGGCAACCACATGGGTTGGCAGCAAAAGGCAGCCACAACACCTTTGAACCCATGTGAAGAAAGCTGGAGGTGCAGCAAAAGAAGTATGGGATGGGATTGATTCCAACCACACTAACATGGACAAGATGAAGTGGGAGTTATGGATTGTATTAAATGAGGAATGGTGGTGTTGGATTTCATCATGATGTTCCTCCCTCTTAGCCCTATAAATAGAGAAGCCTTCAAGCTTCAAAAATCACACCCCAAGGGGGGAGCTCTCAAACACTTCTCTAGAGCTCCCTTCCCTTCTCTCCCTCAAATTCTCTTAGTTTCCTTTCAAGTTGTCAATTGTTGTAACAAATGATTTTACTAAATTTTCCTTCAAGTTTTCTTAGTTCTACTTTAATTTTATTTGTAATGTACATTCTTTCTTAAGTATTCAAGTTTAATTAGTTTCCAAGTTTCAATTATGGTTTTTGTTCTTATTCATTATGCTTATAAGTTAGTATGCTAGTGTGAATGATTGATCACCATTTAGGCTTGCATGTTAGCTATCTTGGTTTGAATTAAGAGTATACACCATGCTTTAATTCGAATTGAACTATGAATAGGAAGAGTATGTATGGACATTCGACAATAGGGATTAGATACATGCTTGGTTGTTTAAATTGTTCTTCTATGCTTAATGGGTTCATAATGCTTAATTTTAGGTTAGACAACAAATGATCAAATTAGGGAGTTAGGAACACAAGGTTATGACCAAACACCATGGCTTAATCATACTTTAGCTAGAATCAATCCGTTAATCTAATTGAACTTGGGAACTTATTTGCTTGAGTTATTTCCTTTTTTCTTGTTTTATTTATTTTCTTTTTCATTTCTGTTTTGTGTAGGGGAAATGAATTGGATCATTCAATCACCAATCCTCGTGGGATCGACCTCGCACTTACATATGCTATACTACCGAACGGCTCGTGCACTTGCGAGTATCACAAGTTGAGGATGCAGCTGAATCCATATTGGTGCAGCTGAATCCGACACAACAAGTTTTTGGCGCCGTTGCCGGGGATTGGCAACATAGTTTGGTTCTATTTCTTTTCCCTACTTGTTTTATTTTTATTTTTCATTTTCATGTTTTTCTAGACAATTTCTTGTTTTAAAGTTAATGACGTTAATGGACATGTTGTGTTTGTAGTCCAATAGAAAAGGACAATTGCCCAACAAGCAAGAGAACTGGGTTTAAGTCCCAGCTTACACAACCCATTGGTGCTTGTTGCTTTGAAGCATGGAATTGGATGTGTGTTGATTTTTCTTTTTCTTTATAATGTTTAAAGTCTACTTAGTTCTCTATTGTTCATTCCTAATCCTTTTAATTCTATTTCATGTTTGTGTGTTGTTTTTAGCAATTTATGACAGCTTAATAAAAATGGAGAGAGATGGCAACCTCAATCATATGAATGGGAAGTGTGGAGCAATGGGAGAAGTCGACCTCCAAGTGCATCCATGCTCGACCTAATCGCTTCAAGGGGGAGCATTTCAATCCTTTCTCTTCTTTGAATTCTGTTTATTTCCGTCATTGTTTTTACCTTTTGGTTCGCGGTGAGTTCTTTGTTTTTCTGTGCTGAATCCAACCATATAAAGAACGTGAAATTTGGACTTACAGTCGGAAAGTTATAGCCTAAAAACTGAACAGAGGTCGAAGCTGAAAATCATAGAAACGAATCAGTCCAAATGGTGATAAATAGGTGATAGAAAGTGCTGTTTGTGTTTTTCTTTGGTTTCTTGGTTTGTTTCTTTTAGTACAACAATTTATGTCGTTTGTTTGAGTTTGTTTAGAGTACTTAGTTCATTTTCGTTTATGGTTTGTTGTTTATTATTATCTTAATTTGTTTTTGTTTCTTTTTCTTACGAGAATATCTTTAAAAAATTTATTAAAAAAAAAAAATTTATTTTCATATGAGCTAACTTTTGGTAACTCCAGTAAGCACTTCCGTCAATACAGTGTTTAGGAGTTCTTTAGGCGACACCTTCGGTGTCTAAGAAGTTTGGGTTTTAAGCGGGACCATTGTGACCCCTCCAACCTTCCCGATCCCCTGGCTGTGTTTTCTGAGGCCCTTAACTGGTCATCCGTGAGTTGCTTGTATATCCGTGTGTTTTTAAATTAAGTTTTTATTTATTTATTTTTTTTATTTTTTATTTTCCTTGTTTTCTTTTTTGTTGAGTCTTTGTTTTTGTTTTGTTAAGTTAGTTTATGTATTTATTTACGTGGTTTGGTTAGTTAGTTTATTTCTGAGTGTTAAAACACAATTTTATTTTATTTCAAACGCTGCTTTAAACCAAAAAAAAAAAAAAAAAAAAAAAAAAAAAAAAAAACATTCAAGCAAATTTAAAAAATAAAATTTAAAAAAAAAACTTCTTCTTCTTCTTCTTCTTCATCTTCATCATCATCATGGCTTGCCTCTATTGTCTCGCACTTGTAGAATCTGCAGCAGCTCTACATGGTCCTCATTCTTTCTCTGCAGTTCTTCCACATACTGATTGGCACAGTAAAGCCGCTTCTGCAAGTCCGCCACCATAGCCTTCAAGGAAGCCACCTCCTCGCTCAGAGCTCCACACTCTCGTGTTCTTGCTAGTAGGCGCAAGCCCAGATTTGTGGCCGAGACCGCTTGGAGCGCGGTATAAGTGTGGGACTCGTCCACTGCCTCCTTGTCAGACCTGTGTGCTATATGCCAATGATCTGCCGGTGTGAGCTTGCTGCCAATCATGCCTCCCAGCAGCACTGCTCTGTTCGGCCTTGCCTCAGCACAGATCGGTATTGCCTCAGCAAAGTTTGAGGCCGTGCCGTGATGATATGAAGAGTTTGGGAAGACAGGGGTTGGAGGAGCCCTTATCTGGGCATTTGGTGGTGCAAGGGACAGCTCAAGGTTGAGATCATCAAGGTGAGTGCATGAGGATGCCATTTGTTTTGCTTCTGAATTTTTTTGATGTTTTTCTTTGAGTTTGCAGGAAGAAATGCTGGGTATCATCCGTTTGCAGAGGCGTGGTTTAAATAGGCATATGCTGATGAGAGAGAGCCAACACCATTTCGGATTTCCCGGGCATGCTCGACCTAATCGCTTCAAGGGGGAGCACCTTTACTTTCACTTTACTTTTCTTTTTTCTGTGTTTTCTGGTGTTTTATGTTTTTGCCCGTTACTTTCATTTTCTAGTGCTTTGTGTTTCTGCCTTTTCCTTTCGGCTATCTTTGTTTTATTTTAGTTAGGGAAATGTGTTTTCTTTTCCGTTTGTCGTCTTTGTTTTATTTTAGTTGGGAAGCGTGTTTTCTTTTTCTTTTTCTTTTTTTTTTCTGCAACCTTACTCTTTTATTTCCAAAACAAAATAACAAAAAGAAAAACAACAAAATAAAATAAAAACAACAGATAGCTGTAGAAATCATTTCTTCACAGTGCTCGGTGTCTCGACCATTGGAGCTTTGAGTTTGGCCCTCTGGCTGTCCTCTTCCGGGGCTTCACGCACAGCCTCTTGGGGCTCACCACTTGAGCTCCCAAAGATCGCAATCTTAGCTTGAGCGTAATTTCTCTCGCGATCTACTTGCTTGCGTTTACCCGGTCGGTCTAGGTCCTCTAGTTGCTTTCGCATGTCGCGAGAATACAACTCTACCATCTTTGATAGGGTTTTATTCTCGTCCCGCAATACTTCTAGCTGGTGTCGATTCACCTCCACTATCCTTGCCCTCTCCCTTTTCAAACTTTTTATAGCACTCTGACACTCTTCAACCACACTTCGCTCCGCCGCCAACTGACCCTTTAGCACCTCTACCTCATGGGACTTCGCAAGTAGGCGATGACCCAAACTTGCAACACATGCTGCACTCTGCACGCTCAGTGCCATGGCATCACTAGCGACCCGATTGTCATCCCTTGTCCCGAACACGCGTATATCTTTAGGAGTCACTAGATTTCTGCCCACTCCAATGGCAACATCGTTGTCCAGGAGTATTGAGTCAGTTACTGTCACAGGCCCCCTTGCGGAGGCAAAGTAGGGCATCCATATTGGTGCCGCTGCTTGGCCTCGTGTCTGAGTCGGTGGAGCTAGGTTGAGATCCAACGAAAATGGGTAGTTAGAGGCCATTTGATTTCTCACTTTCTTTTCTTCTTTTTTTTCTCTTTTGTGTGTTTCTGAGTTGTGTGTTTTCCCCCCTCTTTCTTTTTACCTTTTATAGACTTAGTCTGCTAAACCCTAGCCGCTGCGGTTCTGAGTTCCTTGCTGCCCTTACGGCTTATCTCTATATGTCGCCGCACCCGTTTCCCAACTCCCCTTAATTGCATTTTCACCTTTCACCACCTTCAAAGTGAAAAGTCGTCCCGCTTCACCCAAGAGGCCAATAATTCTGGCTTGGGGGATGTGAAAGCTGCCTTTGCACGCCGACACGTCCCTCACTCTTTTTGCCTCTCACTTCCTAGGAACCGAGGCAGCAGGGACCACACTCTTTCTTTTCATAAATCCCGCCTTCGCACTCCCAGTTCACGTTTCATTAAAAAAAAATAAAAATAAAAATAAAAATAACGTGTGGGCTTCGAATTTCATTGCGGGTCGGGTTTTCACCGTTGTGAGGTTTCAAAGTGTGTTAACTTCTTTTGGGTTGGGTTTTCAATCGTTTGGGTTTTGGTTTGTGTAAGACTATTTGTTTAGGGCTTTCTGTTTCGAGTGTTTTACTGTTTTGTTTTCTTTTTATATTTGTTTGTTTGTTTTGTAATTTTTACTTTATAATTATTTTATTTTTGTATTTTAATTCTCGTGTCTTTTGTGATTTTTTTTTATAGATTATTATAAATAAACCCAATTCTAGGCATGTATTTATAAAAAAACCCACACACTATTTAAATATAGAAACACACCCAAAATCAATTCTAAAATAAACAATTATATATTTTTTGGGTGTGTTTATAAATGGGTTTTGAGTGTGTGTAATGATGGGTTTTGGGTGTGTTTATAAAGTGTTTTGGGTGTTGGGTTTTTTTTATAATTTCAGCCCCCATTTTGGGTGTTTTAGTGAAACCCCCTTTTTTTTATTTGCTTTAATACCTTCATTTGTTATTTTTGACATTGCTTGTGCCTAAATTTTAAACATTGAGGACAATGTTCATTTCTAGGTTTGGGGGTATTGGAGTTTAGCATGTAAATTTGGTTTTTCCTTAATTTAATTGTTTTTTTTTATTTGCTTGTTTTTATTTTTATTTTATTTTGTTTAAGTCTTGCTTTTATTATTTTTTTATTTATTTTATTTTATTTTGATTTTGATTTTATTCACTTTCCGAACACATTTGATGAGATTGTGATAAATGTTTGCATGACTTAAATGAAAATTGAATTTTTTTTTATTTTTTTATTTTTTTTTTCCTTGTAAATTTTTATTGTTAAAAAAAAATAAATAAATTTGGCATCGTTCTAGCATGATATGTTTGAAACCTTCTTTGCACTTGCCATTTGTTTCTTAATTTTCCAATTAAAGGATTTGCATGACCCAAAGAATTGTATCAAGCATAAATTAGACTTATATAACCATATAATGTGAGCTTTTGAGCCTTGTGCTTCATTTCATGAGTGTTATACACATACTCTTATTTTCTTGTCATCAAAGTTGTTGTTTGATCTCATTATTCATTGATTTGGTTGAACACTTAAAAGTCATTCATTCTTGTGCAATTTGATTTCATGACATTTAAGAAATGATATTAAGGCCTTCTTTGGACCGTTTGTGCCTTTCAAGCTACCCTTATGCATGCTTAAGCATGATTTTCCATTGTTTACCATTTTGAGCCTACATGTAAACCTTTTCTTTCATTTTACCAATTGCAATTCCTAGCTTTAGCCCGAAAAACAAGAATTTACCTTTCTAAGGAACTCATGAGCTTTAATTTAGATGTGTTTTTCATGCTAAGTTTGGGAAGGGATATTACATTTCGAAAAAAAAAAAAAAAAAAAAAAAAAAAGAGAACTTCGCTCAATTGGTGAAAGAAAAGAAAAGAAGAGAAAAGTTGTGATTAAGTGGTGGTTGATTGAAAATTCATTTTTGGGCCTTCAAAAATAAGTTGGTGTTTGGAAAGGAATGTGAATCAATGTAAATGAAGGTATAAGGAGTTTTGATCATGTAAAAAAAAAAAAAAAAATCTAATCGGGATGATTCAGAGTCTTGTAAACAATTATTTTATGCTCTTATATTTTGAGTTCCTTGGACTTTGTATTATCCATACCATTCATTTCTCACTCACCTTACACCCTTGGCCCCATTACAACCTATAATAAAGACCTAAATTGATCTTAAATGTCATATGGTTAAATTGCATGAATTTTCTTATTTTTAAGTGTTTGGCATCCTTCTTGAGATCATATTAATGCAAGTTCTTCATCTTCCTATTTTGAGTTAAGTCCCTTATGATTTAACTCTAATCTCATGTTTATAACTGAGTGTTGCATTGTAGCCCTCTTCTGAGTGATTCATTTGTGTGAGGACAACTTTGGTGAGATTTGAAGTTGCATTTGTGCTTGGTATAATTTTTAAAATTGTGTGAAAACTAAGATTGGGGAATTTGTTGCATTTGGCTATCACACTACTACACTTTGAGCATGTTGTGTTTTGAACTTTGCCTCCTTGTAAATAATGTCTAAAATTGAGTTTTTATTGTTAAAACTTTTGAGTCATGTGCATGAGTCATTTCTCTTCAGAAAATGTTCGGAATGATTGTTTTGAGTTTTTATTTATTTATTTATTTATTTATTTTGTTTTGTTTTTGTAATTATTTTTGTTTTAGTTTTTGTTTTTCTTTTATTTTGCTTAAGGACTAACAAATCTAATAAGTTTTCTAACTACTTTGTTTTGAAGAATTAGTGAAGCGTTTGTGGGTATCGTTTCTGTTAAACCCTCAGGAGACACAACTCCTCCTACTAGGGATGCCTAGAGGTTTAAAGACTTGTTGCATACGCTCAATGCAATCGAGTTACCTACGAAAGTGGTTTAGTTAACTTCTTGTTTTGTTGTTAACTTTGTTTTGTGTTGTTTTGCTCGAGGACTAGCAAAATCTAGGTTTGGGGGTATTTGATCGGTTCATAATTGTATATCATTTTGTACCCTTCTAGCTTATGATTTGGTTATGTTTTTGAGTTAAACTTGTGCTTTTAATTCTTTTTGTGTTTATATTTCAGTTAATTGAGATTTAGGTAACAATGATGACTTTGGATAGGAAATGATGCAATTCATGCATGTTAAGGCCTGATTTGGGTGAATGGAAGAAGAGCTTAAAGACAAACTTATTTTGGCTACAACCCCTTTCCAGCCCAATTTCGTAGGTCAACTTCTTGGCCTTGGATCAGCATGCTATGGGGCTCGAATGAGGTGAAGATCTTCATGAAACTTGTTCCAATGGGTGCTACTACAACATATCCAAATTTCAGCCCAATTGGACATTTGTGGAGTTCTTAGCCCGTCCAACACTCAACCTTGCTCAGGAGGATTTGCAGCTGCCAGCTTTTTGCCATGTGCCTCTTTTTAGCCATGTGCCTCACCCTAGCTATATCTGACTTTGTACTCAACATAATGAGTGAAGTGGGGAGGCATTACAGCTATTAAAGAGAAAGCAAGAGCATATTTGTGAAGACAAAAATACATCATGGCAAAGGGGACAAGGAGGAGACAAAGGTTAAAGTGCCATGGTGGAAAGGAGAGAGAGAAGAAGGAGGAATGATGAGAGGCATTTTGCTTCAGCCTTTGAACATGGGAATTGAATTGGCAGATCACTTTGGAGCTGGAGATCAGCTTTTGAGCTACTAAAGAGAAGCATGTGCATGCATGTGAAGCAAAAGAAAGAAATGAAATGAAGTCAATTCCAGTCCCTGTTTCGGCAGCCACCTTGCAGTGGCCAAAACGTACACTTCTACTGCTCCGATGGGAATACTTTCTTCATAGAGGTTGTTCCAATGGGTGTCTAGTATAACATATCCAAATTTCAGCCCCATTGGATACGTTTTGAAACCTGTGGCCTTCCTACACCAAGTCTGGGTCAGAAGAATCGTTTTTCAGCAAGCAAAAGGCAACCACATGGGTTGGCAGCAAAAGGCAGCCACAACACCTTTGAACCCATGTGAAGAAAGCTGGAGGTGCAGCAAAAGAAGTATGGGATGGGATTGATTCCAACCACACTAACATGGACAAGATGAAGTGGGAGTTATGGGTTGTATTAAATGAGGAATGGTGGTGTTGGATTTCATCATGATGTTCCTCCCTCTTAGCCCTATAAATAGAGAAGCCTTCAAGCTTCAAAAATCACACCCCAAGGGGGGAGCTCTCAAACACTTCTCTAGAGCTCCCTTCCCTTCTCTCCCTCAAATTCTCTTAGTTTCCTTTCAAGTTGTCAATTGTTGTAACAAATGATTTTACTAAATTTTCCTTCAAGTTTTCTTAGTTCTACTTTAATTTTATTTGTAATGTACATTCTTTCTTAAGTATTCAAGTTTAATTAGTTTCCAAGTTTCAATTATGGTTTTTGTTCTTATTCATTATGCTTATAAGTTAGTATGCTAGTGTGAATGATTGATCACCATTTAGGCTTGCATGTTAGCTATCTTGGTTTGAATTAAGAGTATACACCATGCTTTAATTCGAATTGAACTATGAATAGGAAGAGTATGTATGGACATTCGACAATAGGGATTAGATACATGCTTGGTTGTTTAAATTGTTCTTCTATGCTTAATGGGTTCGTAATGCTTAATTTTAGGTTAGACAACAAATGATCAAATTAGGGAGTTAGGAACACAAGGTTATGACCAAACACCATGGCTTAATCATACTTTAGCTAGAATCAATCCGTTAATCTAATTGAACTTGGGAACTTATTTGCTTAAGTTATTTCCTTTTTTCTTGTTTTATTTATTTTCTTTTTCATTTCTGTTTTGTGTAGGGGAAATGAATTGGATCTTTCAATCACCAATCCTCGTGGGATCGACCTCGCACTTACATATGCTATACTACCGAACGGCTCGTGCACTTGCGAGTATCACAAGTTGAGGATGCAGCTGAATCCATTTTGGTGCAGCTGAATCCGACACACCAAAGGACTCCTCCCACCATATTATGATGATGCCCAAGTTTTGGGCTCGATCGGAAATCAATAGGGGTAAGAAATTGGACAATTCAGGTTCTTAGGTAGCTCTTTCCTTATAGGAGTGGTTGGTGTATTCCGTAGTTCTAGCGATTGGATTTCACTCAAAACTCACCAAATGACTCCTCCCACCATATTATGATGAAGCCCAAGTTTTGGGCTCGATCGGAAATCAATAGGGGTAAGAAATTGGACAATTCAGGTTCAAAGGCAGTTCGTTCCTTATAGGAGTGGTTGGTGTATTCCGTAGTTCTAGCGATTGGATTTCACTCAAAACTCACCAAATGACTCCTCCCACCATATTATGATGAAGCCCAAGTTTTGGGCTCGATCGGAAATCAATAGGGGTAAGAAATTGGACAATTCAGGTTCAAAGGCAGTTCGTTCCTTATAGGAGTGGTTGGTGTATTCCGTAGTTCTAGCGATTGGATTTCACTCAAAACTCACCAAATGACTCCTCCCACCATATTATGATGAAGCCCAAGTTTTGGGCTCGATCGGAAATCAATAGGGGTAAGAAATTGGACAATTCAGGTTCAAAGTCAGTTCGTTCCTTATAGGAGTGGTTGTTGTATTCCGTAGTTCTAGCTATCGGATTTCACTCAAAACTCACCAAATGACTCCTCCCACCATATTATAATGATGCCCATGTTTTGGGCTCGATCGGAAATCCATAGGGATATGAAAATGGACAATTCAGGTTCAAAGGCAGTTCGTTCCTTATAGGAGTGGTTGGTGTATTCCGTAGTTCTATCGATTGGATTTCACTCAAAACTCACCAAATGACTCCTCCCACCATATTATGATGATGCCCAAGTTTTGGGCTCGATCGGAAATCAATAGGGATATGAAAATGGACAATTCAAGTTCGAAGACAGTTCGTTCCGAATTGGAGTGGTTGGTGTATTCCGTAGTTCTAGCGATTGGATTTCACTCAAAACTCACCAAATGACTCCTCCCACCATATTATGATGATGCCCATGTTTTGGGCTCGATCGGAAATCCATAGGGATATGAAAATGGACAATTCAGGTTCAAAGGCAGTTCGTTCCTTATAGGTGTGGTTGGTGTATTCCGTAGTTCTAGCGATTGGATTTCACTCAAAACTCACCAAATGACTCCTCCCACCATATTATGATGATGCCCAAGTTTTGGGCTCGATCGGAAATCAAGGGGTTATAAATTGGACAATTCAGGTTCAAAGGTAGTTCGTTCCTTACAGGAGTGGCTGGTGTATTCCGTAGTTCTAGCAATTGGATTTCACTCAAAACACACCAAATGACTCCTCCCACCATATTATGATGATGCCCATGTTTTGGGCTCGATCGGAAATCAATAGGGGTAAGAAATTGGACAATTCAGGTTCAAAGTCAGTTCGTTCCTTATAGGAATGGTTGTTGTATTCCGTAGTTCTAGCTATCGGATTTCACTCAAAACTCACCAAATGACTCCTCCCACCATATTATAATGATGCCCATGTTTTGGGCTCGATCGGAAATCCATAGGGATACGAAAATGGACAATTCAGGTTCAAAGGCAGTTCGTTCCTTATAGGAGTGGTTGGTGTATTCCGTAGTTCTATCGATTGGATTTCACTCAAAACACACCAAATGACTCCTCCCACCATATTATGATGATGCCCAAGTTTTGGGCTCGATCGGAAATCAATAGGGGTAAGAAATTGGACAATTCTGGTTCTTAGGCAGTTCTTTCCTTATAGGAGTGGTTGGTGTATTCTGTAGTTCTAGCGATTGGATTTCACTCAAAACTCACCAAATGACTCCTCCCACCATATTATGATGATGCCCAAGTTTTGGGCTCGATCGGAAATCAATAGGGGTAAGAAATTGGACAATTCAGGTTCTTAGGCAGTTCTTTCCTTATAGGAGTGGTTGGTGTATTCCGTAGTTCTAGCGATTGGATTTCACTCAAAACTCACCAAATGATTCCTCCCACCATATTATGATGATGCCCAAGTTTTGGGCTCGATCGGAAATCAATAGGGGTAAGAAATTGGACAATTCAGGTTCAAAGGCAGTTCGTTCCTTATAGGAGTGGTTGGTGTATTCCGTAGTTCTAGCGATTGAATTTCACTCAAAACTCACCAAATGACTCCTACCACCATATTTTGATGATGCCCAAGTTTTGGGCTCGATCGGAAATCAACAGGGGTAAGAAATTGGACAATTCAGGTTCAAAGGCAGTTCGTTCCTAATAGGAGTGGCTGGTGTATTCGGTAGTTCTAGAGGTTGGATTTCACTCAAAACTCACCAAATGACTCCTCCCACCATGTTATGATGATGCCAAAGTTTTGGGCTCGTTCGGATATCAATAGGGGTAAGAAATTAGACAATTCAGGTTCAAAAGCAGTTCGTTCCTTATAGGAGTGGTTGGTGTATTCCGTGCTTCTAGCGATTGGATTTCACTCCTCCCACAATATTATATTGATGCCAAAGTTTTGGGCTCGATCGTAAGTCCATAGGGGTAAGAAATTGGACAATTAGAGTTCGAAGGAAGTTCGTTCCGAATTGGATTTCAATAGGGGTAAGAAATGAATTGGAGTTCGTTCAGAATTGGAGTGGTTGGTGTACTGCATAGTTCTAGCGATTGGATTTCACTCAAAACACACCAAATGACTCCTCCCACCATACTATGATGACGCCCAAGTTTTCGGCTCGATCGGAAATCAATAGGGGTAAGAAATTGGACAATTTAGGTTCAAAGGCAGGTAGTTCCTTGTAGGAGTGGTTGTTGTATTTCGTAGTTCTAGCGATCGGATTTCACTCAAAACTCACCAAATGACTCCTCCCACCATATTATGATGGTGCCCATGTTTTGGGCTCGATCGGAAATCCATAGGGATAAGAATTGGACAATTCAAGTTCGAAGACAGTTCGTTCCGAATTGGAGTGGTTGGTGTATTGCATAATTCTAGCAATTGGATTTCACTCAAGACTCACCAAATGACTCCTCCCACCATATTATGATGATGCCCAAGTTTTGGGCTCGATCGGAAATCAATAGGGGTAAGAAATTGGACAATTTAGGTTCAAAGGCAGTTCGTTCCTTGTAGGAGTGCTTGGTGTATTGCATATTTCTAGCAATTGGATTTCACTCAAGACTCACCAAATGACTCCTCCCACCATATTATGATAATGCCCAAGTTTTGGGCTCGATCGGAAATCAATAGGGGTAAGAAATTGGACAATTTAGGTTCAAAGGCAGTTCGTTCCTTATAGGAGTGCTTGTTGTATTCCGTAGTTCTAGCGATCGGATTTCACTCAAAACTCACCAAATGACTCCTCCCACCATATTATGACGGTGCCCATGCTTTGGGCCCGATCGGAAATCCATAGGGATAAGAATTGGACAATTCAAGTTCGCAGACAGTTCGTTCCAAATTGGTGTGTTTGGTGTATTGCATAGTTCTAGAGACTGGATTTCACTCAAAACTCTCCAAATGACTCCTCCCACCATATTATGATGATGCCCATATTTTGGGCTTGATCGTAAATCCATAGGGGTATGAAACTGGACAATTCAGGTTCAAAGGCAGTTCGTTCCTTATAGGAGTGGTTAGTGTATTCCGTAGCTCTAGCGATTGGATTTCACTCAAAACTCACCAACTGAATCCTCCCACCATATTATGATGATGCCCAAGTTTTGGGATCGATCAGAAATCCATAGGGGTAAGAAATTGGACAATTCAAGTTCGAAGACAGTTCGTTCCGAATTGGAGGGGTTGGTGTATTGCATAGTTCTAGCAATTGGATTTCACTCAAAACTCACCAAATGACTCCTCCCACCATATTATGATGATGCCCAAGTTTTGGGCTCGATCGGAAATCAATAGGGGTAAGAACTTGGACAATTTCGGTTTAAATGCAGTTCGTTCCTTATAGGAGTGGCTGGTGTATTCCGTAGTTCTAGCGATTAGATTTCACTGAAAACTCACCAAATGACTCCTCCCACCATATTATGATGATCCCCAAGTTTTGGGTTCTATCGGAAATCAATAGGGGTTGGTGTATTGCATAGTTCTAGCAATTGGATTTCACTCAAAACTCACCAAATGACTCCTCCCACCATATTATGATGATGCCCAAGTTTTGGGCTCGATCGGAAATCAATAGGGGTAAGAACTTGGACAATTTAGGTTTAAAGGCAATTCTTTCCTTATAGGAATGGCTGGTGTATTACGTTGTTCTAGTGTTTGGATTTCACACAAAACTCACCAAATGACTCCTCCCACCATATTATGATGGTGCCCAAGTTTTGGGCTCGATCGGAAATCAATAGGAGTAAGAAATTGGACAATTCAGGTTGAAAGGCAGTTCGTTCCACATAGGTGTGGTTGGTGTATTCCGTAGTTCTAGCGATTGGATTTCACTCAACACTCAGCTAAAGATTCCTCCCACCGTATTATGATGATGCCCAAGTTTTGGGCTCGATCGGAAATCAATAGGGGTAAGAAATTGGACAATTCTGGTACAAAGGCAGTTCGTTCCTTATTGGAGTGGTTGGTCTATTCCGTAGTTCTAGCGATCAGATTTCACTCAAAACTCACCAAATGACTCCTCCCACCATATTATGATGATGCCCAAGTTTTGGGCTCGATCGGAAATCCATAGGGGTAAGAAATTGGACAATTCAAGTTCGAAGACAGTTCGTTCCGAATTGGAGTGGTTGGTGTATTGCATAGTTCTAGCGATTGGATTTCACTCAAAACTCACCAAATGACTCCTCCCACTATATTTTGATGATGCCCAAGTTGTGGGCTCGATCGGAAATCAATTGGGGTAAGAAATGGGACAATTCAGGTACGAAGGCAGTTCGTTCCGT
Source organism: Prunus kanzakura (assembly GCA_020521455.1). Lineage (NCBI taxonomy): Eukaryota > Viridiplantae > Streptophyta > Magnoliopsida > Rosales > Rosaceae > Prunus > Prunus kanzakura. The sequence goes on along the minus strand of BPUM01001361.1, from coordinate 11,175 downwards.
ATAGGAGTGGTTGGTGTATTCCGAAGTTCTAGAGATTGAATTAAACTCAAAACTCACCAAATGACACCTCCCACCACATTATGATGTTGCCAAAGTTTTGGGCTCGATAGGAAATCCATAGGGGTAAGAAATTGGACAATTCAAGTTCGAAGGCAGTTCGTTCCGAACTGGAGTGGTTGGTGTATTGCATAGTTCTAGCGATTGGATTTCACTTAAAACTCACCAAATGACTCCTCCCACCATATTATGATGATTCCATTGTTTTGGGCTCGATCCGAAATCAATAGGGGTTAGAAATTGGACAATTCAGGTTCAAAGGCAGTTCGTTCCTTATAGGAGTGGTTCGTGTATTCCGTAGTTCTAGCGATTGGATTTCACTCAAAACTCAACAAATGACAACTCCCACCACATTATGATGATGCCCAAGTTTTGGGCTCGATCGGAAATCAATAGGTGTAAGAAATTGGACAATTCAGGTACAAAGGCAGTTCGTTCCTTATAGGAGTGGTTGGTGTATTCCGTAGTTCTGTCGATTGGATTTCACTCAAAACACACCAAAGGACTCCTCCCACCATATTATAATGATGCCCAAGTTTTGGGCTCGATCGGAAATCAATAGGGGTAAGAAATTGGACAATTCAGATTCAAAGGCAGTTCGTTCCTTATAGGAGTGGTTGGTGTATTCCGTAGTTCTAGCGATTGGATTTCACTCAAAACTCACCAAATGACTCCTCCCACCATATTATGATGATGCCCAAGTTTTGGGCTCGATCGGAAATCAATAGGGGTAAGAAATTGGACAATTCAGGTTCAAAGGCAGTTCGTTCCTTATAGGAGTGGTTGGTGTATTCCGTAGTTCTAGCGATTGGATTTCACTCAAAACTCACCAAATGACTCCTCCCACCATATTATGATGATGCCCAAGTTGTGGGCTCGATCGAAAATCAATATTGGTATGAAAATGGACAATTCAGGTTCAAAGGCAGTTCGTTCCTTATAGGAGTGGTTGGTGTATTCCGTAGTTCTAGAGATTCGATTTCACTCGAAAACTCACCAAACGAATCCTCCCACCATATTTTGATGATGCCCAAGTTTTGGGCTCGATCGGAAATCAATAGGGGTAAGAAATTGGACAATTCATGTTCAAAGGCAGTTCGTTCCGAATTGGAGTGGTTGGTGTATTGGATAGTTCTAGCGATTGGATTTCTCTCAAAACTAACCAAATGACTCCTCCCACCATATTATGATGATGCCCAAGTTTTGGGATCGATCTGAAATAAATAGGGGTAAGAAATTGGACAATTCAGGTTCAATGGCAGTTCGTTCCTTATAGGAGTGGCTGGTGTATTCCGTAGTTCTAGCGATTGGATTTCACTCAAAACTCACCAAATGAATCCTCCCACCATATCATGATGATGCCTAAGTTTTGGGCTCGATCGGTAATCAATAAGGGTAAGAAATTGGACATTTCAGGTTCAAAGGGAGTTCGTTCTTTATAGGAGTGGTTGGTGTATTCCGTAGTTCTAGCGATTGGATTTCAATCAAAACTCACCAAATGACTCCTCCCACCATATTATGACGTTGACCAAGTTTTGGGCTCGATCGGAAATCAATAGGGGTAAGAAATTGGACAATTCAGGTTCAAAGGCAGTTCGTTCCTTATAGGAATGGTTGGTGTATTCCGTAGTTCTAGCAATTGGAATTCACTCAAAACTCTCCAAATGACTCCTCCCACGATATTATGTTGATGCCCAAGTTTTGGGTTCGAACGGAAATCAATATGGGTAAGAAATTGGACAATTCAGGTTCAAAGGCAGTTCGTTCCTTATAGGAGTGGTTGGTGTATTCCGTAGTTCTAGAGATTGGATTTCACTCAAAATTCATCGAATGACTCCTCCCACCATATTATGACGTTGCCAAAGTTTTGGGCTCGATAAGAAATCCATAGGGGTAAGAAATTGGACAATTCAAGTTCGAAGGCAGTTCGTTCCGAATTGGAGTGGTTGGTGTGTTGCATAGTTCTAGTGATTGAATTTCACGCAAAATTCACCAAATGACTCCCCCCACCATATTATGGTGATTCCCAAGTTTTGGGCTCGATCGGAAATCCATAGGGGTAAGAAATTGACAATTCAAGTTCGAAGGCAGTTCGTTCCAAATTGGAGTGGTTGGTGTATTGCATAGTTATAGCGATTGGATTTCACTCAAAACTCACCAAATGACTCCTCTCACCATATTATGATGATGCCCAAGTTTTGGGATCGATCGGAAGATCAATAGGGGTAAGAAATTGGACAATTCAAGGTTCAAGGGCAGTTCGTTCCTTATAGGAGTGGCTGGTGTATTCCGTAGTTCTAGCGATTGGATTTCACTCAAAACTCACCAAAGGACTCCTCCCACCATATTATGATGATTCCCAAGTTTTGGGCTCGATCGGAAATCAATAGGGGTAAGAAATTGGACAATTCAGGTTCAAAGGCAGTTCGTTCCTTATAGGAGTGGTTGGTGTATTCCGTAGTTCTAGCGATTAGATTTCACTCAAAACTCACCAAATGACTCCTCCCACCATATTATGATGATGCCCAAGTTTTGGGCTCGATCGGAAATCCATAGGGGTAAGAAATTGGACAATTCAAGTTCGTAAGGCAGTTCAGTTCCGAATCGGAGTGGTTGGTGTATTGCATAGTTCTAGCGATTGGATTTCACTTCAAAACTCACCAAATGACTCCTCCCACCATATTATGATGATTCCCAAGTTTTGTGCTCAATCGGAAATCCATTGGGGTAAGAAATTGGACAATTCAAGTTCGAAGGCAGTTCGTTCCGATATGGAGTGGTTGGGGTATTGCAGTAGTTCTAGCAATTAGATTTCACTCAAAACTCACCAAATGACTCCTCCCATTATATTATGATGATTCCCAAGTTTTGGGCTCGATCGGAAATCCATAGGGTTAAGAAATTGGACAATTCAGGTTCGAAGGCAGTTCGTTTCGAATTGGAGTGGTTGGTGTATTGCATAGTTCTAGCGATTGGATTTCACTGAAAACTCACCAAATGACTCCTCCCACCATATTATGATGATGCCCAAGTTTTGGGCTCGATCGGAAATCCATAGGGGAAAGAAATTGGACAATTCAAGTTCGAAGGTAGTTCGTTCCTTATAGGAGTGGTTGGTGTATTCCGTAGTTCTAGCGATTGGATTTCACTCAAAACTCACCAAATGACTGCTCCCACCATATTATGATGATGCCCAAGTTTTGGGCTCGATCGGAAATCAATAGGGGTAAGAAATTGGACAATTCATGTTCGAAGGCAGTTCAGTTCCTTATAGGAGTGGTTGGTGTATTCCGTAGTTCTAGCGATTGGATTTCACTCAAAACTCACCAAATGACTCCTCCCACCATATTATGAATGATGCCCAAGTTTTTGGCTCGATCGGAAATCCATAGGGGTAAGAAATTGGACAATTCAAGTTCGAAGGCAGTTCGTTCCGAATTGGAGTGGTTGGTGTATTGCATAGTTCTAGCGATTGGATTTCACTCAAAACTCACCAAATGACTCCTCCCACCATATTATGATGATGCCCAAGTTTTGGGCTCGATCGTAAATCAATAGGGGTATGAAATTGGACAATTCAGGTTCAAAGGCAGTTCGTTCCTTATAGGAGTGGTTGGTGTATTCCGTAGTTCTAGCTATTGGATTTCACTCAAAACATCACCAAATGACTCCTCCCACCATATTATGATGATGCCCAAGTTTTGGGCTCGATCGGAAATCAATAGGGGTAAGAAATTGGACAATTCAGGTTCAAAGGCAGTTCGTTCCTTATAGGAGTGGTCTGGTGTATTCCGTAGTTCTAGCGATTGGATTTCACTCAAAACTCACCAAATGACTCCTCCCACCATATTATGATGATGCCCAAGTTTTGGGCTCGATCGGAAATCAATAGGGGTAAGAAATTGGACAATTCAGGTTCAAAGGCAGTTCGTTCCTTATAGGAGTGGTTGGTGTATTCCGTAGCTTCTAGCGATTGGATTTCACTCAAAACTCACCAAATGACTCCTCCCACCATATTATGATGATGCCCAAGTTTTGGGCTCGATCGTAAATCCATAGGGGTAAGAAATTGGACAATTCAAGTTCGAAGGCAGTTCGTTCCGAATTGAGTGGTTGGTGTATTGCATAGTTCTAGCGATTGGATTTCACTCAAAACACACAAAATGACTCCTCCCACCGTATTATGATGATGGCCAAGTTGTGGGCTCGATCGGAAATCAATAGGGGTATGAAATTGGACAATTCAGGTTCAAAGGCAGTTCGTTCCTTATAGGTGTGGTTGGTGTATTCCGTAGTTCTAGCGATTGGATTTCACTCAAAACTAACCAAATGACTCCTCCCACCATATTATGATGATGCCCAAGTTTTGGACTCGATCGGAAATCCATAAGTGTAAGAAATTGGACAATTGAATTTCAAAGGCAGTTCGTTCCGAATTGGAGTCGTTGGTGTATTGCATAGTTCTAGCAATTGGATTTCAGTCAAAACTCACCAAATGACTCCTCCCACAATATTTTGACAATGCTCAAGTTTGGGATCGATCGGAAATCCATAGGTGTCAGAAATCGGACAATTCAAGTTCAGAGGCTGTTCGTTCCGAATTGGGGTGGTTGGTGTATTGCATAGTTCTATCGATTGGATTTCACTCAAAACTCACCAAATGACTCCTCCCACCATATTATGATGATGCCCAAGTTTTGGGCTCGATCGGAAATCCATAGGGGTAAGAAATTGGACAATTCAGGTTCGAAAGGCAGTTCGTTCCTTATAGGAGTGCTTGGTGTATTCCGTAGTTCTAGCGATTGGATTTCACTCAAAACTCACCAAATGACTCCTCCCACCATATTATGATGATGCCCAAGTTTTGGGCTCGATCGGAAATCAATAGGGGTAAGAAATTGGACAATTCAGGTTCGAAGGCAGTTCGTTCCTTATAGGAGTGGTTGGTGTATTCCATAGTTCTAGCGATTGGATTTCACTCAAAACTCACCAAATGACTCCTCCCACCATATTATGATGATGCCCAAGTTTTGGGCTCGATCGGAAATCAATAGGGGTAAGAAATTGGACAATTCAGGTTCAAAGGCAGTTCGTTCCTTATAGGAGTGGTTGGTGTATTCCGTAGTTCTAGCGATTGGATTTCACTCAAACACATCACCAAATGACTCCTCCCACCATATTATGATGATGCCAAGTTTTGGGCTCGATCGGAAATCAATAGGGGTAAGAAATTGGACAATTCAGGTTCAAAGGCAGTTCGTTCCTTATAGGAGTGGTTGGTGTATTCCGTAGTTCTAGCGAATTGATTTCACTCACAACTCACCAAATGACTCCTCCCACCATATTATGATGATGCCCAAGTTTTGGGCTCGATCGGAAATCAATAGGGGTAAGAAATTGGACAATTCAGGTTCAAAGGCAGTTCGTTCCTTATAGGAGTGGTTGGTGTATTCCGTAGTTCTAGCGATTGGATTTCACTCAAAACTCACCAAATGACTCCTCCCACCATATTATGATGATGCCCAAGTTTTGGGCTCGATCGGAAATCAATAGGGGTAAGAAATTGGACAATTTATGTTCAAAGGCAGTTCGTTCCTTATCGGAGTGGTTGGTGTATTCCGTAGTTCTAGCGATTGGATTTCACTCAAAACTCACCAAATGACTCCTCCCACCATATTATGATGATGCCCAAGTTTTGGGCTCGATCGGAAATCAATAGGGGTAAGAAATTGGACTAATTCAGGTTCTAAGGCAGTTCGTTCCTTATAGGAGTGGTTGGTGTATTCCGTAGTTCTAGCGATTGGATTTCACTCAAAACTCACCAAATGACTCCTCCCACCATATTATGATGATGCCCAAGTTTTGGGCTCGATCGGAAATCAATAGGGGTAAGAAATTGGACAATTCAAGTTCGAAGGCAGTTCGTTCCTTATAGGAGTGGTTGGTGTATTCCGTAGTTCTAGCGATTGGATTTCACTCAAAACTCACCAAATGACTCCTCCCACCAGTATTATGATGATGCCCAAGTTTTGGGCTCGATCGGAAATCAATAGGGGTAAGAAATTGGACAATTCAGGTTCAGAGGCAGTTCGTTCCTTATAGGAGTGGTTGGTGTATTCCGTAGTTCTAGCGATTGGATTTCACTCAAAACTCACCAAATGACTCCTCCCACCATATTATGATGATGCCCAAGTTTTGGGCTCGATCGGAAATCCATAGGGGTAAGAAATTGGACAATTCAGGTTCGAAGGCAGTTCGTTCCTAATTGGAGTGGTTGGTGTATTGCATAGTTCTAGCGATTAGATTTCACTCAAAACTCACCAAATGACTCCTCCCACCATATTATGATGATGCCCAAGTTTTGGGCTCGATCGGAAATCAATAGGGGTAAGAAATTGGACAATTCAGGTTCAGAGGCAGTTCGTTCCTTATAGGAGTGGCTGGTGTATTCCGTAGTTCTAGCGATTGGATTTCACTCAAAACTCACCAATGACTCCTCCCACCATATTATGATGATGCCCAAGTTTTGGGCTCGATCGGAAATCAATAGGGGTAAGAAATTGGACAATTCAGGTTCTAAAGGCAGTTCAGTTCCTTATAGGAGTGGTTGGTGTATTCCGTAGTTCTAGCAGATTGGATTTCACTCAAAACTCACCAAATGACTCCTTCCTCCATATTATGATGATGCCCAAGTTTTGGGCTCGATCGGAAATCCACAGGGGTAAGAAATTTGACAATTCAAGTTCGAAGGCAGTTCGTTCCGAATTGGACTGGTTGTTGTATTGCATAGTTCTAGCGATTGGATTTCACTCAAAACTCACCAAATGACTCCTCCCACCATATTATGATGATTGATCGGTTCATAATTGTGTATCATTTTGTACCCTTCTAGCTTATGATTTGGTTATGTTATTGAGTTAAACTTGTGCTTTTAATTCATTTTCTGTTTTGATAAGTCCATAATTTCATACACTTGCATGCCTTCTTTACTTAGTGATTTTGCTTAGTTTCTCTTTATCTTTGAGTCACTTACCTCCGTTTGTGTGTTTTGTAGGTTAAGATAGCAAGAGATAACATTTGATGCAATCCATGCATGTTATGGGCTGATTGGCATATGAGGAATATGAGCTTAAAGACAAACACATTTTGGCTACACCCCCTTTCCAGCCCAATTTCGTAGGTCAACTTCTTGGCCTTGGATCAGCATGCTATGGGGCTCGAATGAGGTGAAGATCTTCATGAAACTTGTTCCAATGGGTGTCTACTACAACATATTCCAAATTTCAGCCCAATTGGACATTTGTGGAGAGCTCAGCCCGTCCAACACCCAACCTTGCTCAGCAGGATTTGCAGCTGCCAGCTTGGAGCCTTGTCTCCTCCTTTTAGCCATGTGCCTCACCCCAGCTGCAACTGACTTTGTACCCAACATAATGAGTGAAGTTGGGAGGCTTTCCAGCTATGAATTTCTGAAGGAGCAAGTTGGTACATGCTGGAGCTATTAAAGAAAGCATGTGCATGTGAAGCAAAGAGAAAGGAGAGAGAGAAGAATGAAGAAATGATGAGAGGCATCTTTGCTTCAGCCTTTGAACATGGGAATCGAATTGGCAGATCACTTTGGAGCTGGATATCAGGTTCTGAGCTGTTAAAGAAAGCATGTGCATGCATGTAAAGCAAAAAGAAAGAAAAGAAATGAAATGAAGTCAATTCCAGTCTCTGTTCGGCAGCCAACTTTCAAGGTCCAAAACGCACACTTCTACTGCTCCGATGGGAATACTTTCTTCATAGAAGTTGTTCCAATGGGTGTCTAGTATAACATATCCAAATTTGAGCCCCATTGGATAAGTTTTGAAACCTCTGGCCGTCCTACACCAAGCCTGGTTCAGAAACCTCGTTTTTCCAGCAACCAAAGGCAATCACATTGGTTGGCAGCAAAACTGATCACCTTTGAACCCATGTGATGAAAGCTTGTGCAGCAGCAAAAGATGAAGGATGGTGTGGGAATTCATCACGATGTTCCTCCCTCTTAGGCCTATAAATAGAGAAGCCTTCAAGCTTCATAAATCACACCCCAAGGGGGGGAGCTCTCAAACACTTCTCTAGAGCTCCCTTCCCTTCTCTCCCTCAAATTCTCTTAGTTTCTCTTTCAAGTTGTCAATTGTTGTAATAAAATGATTTTACTGAATTTTCCTTCAAGTTTTCTTAGTTCCACTTTACTTTTATTTGTAATGTACATTCTTTCTTAAGTATTCAAGTTTAATTAGTTTCCAAGTTTCAATTATGGTTTTTGTTCTTATTCATTATGCTTATAAGTTAATATGCTAGTTTGAATGATTGATCACCATTTAGGCTTGCATGTTAGCTATCTTGGTTTGAATTAAGAGTATACACCATGCTTTAATTCGAATTGAACTATGAATAGGAAGAGTATGTATGGACATTCGACAACAGGGATTAGATACATGCTTGGTTGTTTAAATTGTTCTTCTATGCTTAATGGGTTCCTAATGCTTAGTTTTAGGTTAGACAACAAATGATCAAATTAGGGAATTAGGAACACAAGGTTATGACCAAACACCATGGCTTAATCATACTTTAGCTAGAATCAATCCATTAATCTAATTGAACTTGGGAGGTTATTTGCTTGAGTTATTTCCTTTTTCTTGTTTTATTTATTTTCTTTTTCATTTCTGTTTTGTGTAGGAGAAATGAATTGAATCATTCAATCACCAATCCTCGTGGGATCGACCTCGCACTTACATATGCTATACTACCAAACGGCTCGTGCACTTGCGAGTATCACAAGTTGAGGATGCAGCTGAATCTATTTTTGGTGCAGTGAATCCGACACAACAATGATGCCCAAGTTTTGGGCTCGATTGGAAATCCATAGGGGTAAGAAATTGGACAATTCAAGTTCGAAGGATGTTCGTTCCGAATTGGAGTGGTTGGTGTATTGCACAGTTCTAGCGATTGGATTTCACTCAAAACTCACCAAATGACTCCTCCCACCATATTATGATGATGCCCAAGTTTTGGGCTCGATCGGAAATCAATAGGGGTAAGAAATCTGACAATTCAGGTTCATAGGCGGTTCGTTCCTTGTAGGAGTGGTTGCTGTATTCCGTAGTTCTAGCGAATGGAATTCACTCAAAACTCACCAAATGGCTCCTCCCACCATATTATGATGATGCCCCTGTTTTGGGCTCGCTCAGAAATCAATAGGAGTAAGAAATTGGACAATTCAGGTTTAAAGGCAGTTCGTTCCTTATAGGAGTGGCTGGTGTATTCCGTAGTTCTAGCAATTGGATTTCACTCAAAATTCACCAAATGACTCCTCCCACCATATTATGATGATGCCCAAGTTTTGGGGTCGATCGGAAATCCATATTGGTAAGAAATTGGACAAGTCAAGTTCGAAGGCAGTTCGTTCCTTATAGGAGTGGTTGGTGTATTCCGTAGTTCTAGCGATTGGATGTCACTCAAAACTCACCAAATGACTCCTCCAACGATATTATGATGATGCCCAAGTTGGGGCTCGATCGGAAATCAATAGGGGTAAGAAATTGGACAATTCAGGTTCAAAGGCAGTTCGTTCCTTATAGGAGTGGCTGGTGTTTTCCGTAGTTCTAGCGATTGGATTTCACTCAAAACTCACTAAATGACTCCTCCCACCATATTATGATGATGCCCAACTTTTGTGTTCGATCGGAAATCCATAGGGGTAAGAAATTGGACAATTCAAGTTCGAAGGCAGTTCGTTCCGCATTGGAGTGGTTGGTGTATTGCATAGTTCTAGCGATTGGATTTCACTCAAAACTTCCCAAATGACTCCTCCCACCATATTCTGATGACTGCCCAAGTTTTGGGCTCGATCGAAAATCAATAGGGGTAAGAAATTGGACAATTCAGGTTCAAAGGCAGTTCGTTCCTTATAGGTGTGGTTGGTGTATTCTATAGTTCTAGCGATTGGATTTCACTCAAAACTCCCCAAATGACTCCTCCCACCATATTATGATGATGCCCAAGTTTTGGGCTCGATCGGAAATCCATAGGGGTAAGAAATTGGACAATTCAAGTTCGAAGGCAGTTCGTTCCGCATTGGAGTGGTTGGTGTATTGCCGTAGTTCTAGCGATTGGATTTCACTCAAAACTCACCAAATGACTCCTCCCACCATATTATGATGATGCCCAAGTTTTGGGCTCGATCGAAAATCAATAGGGGTAAGAAATTGGACAATTCAGGTTCAAAGGCAGTTCGTTCCTTATAGGAGTGGTTGGTGTATTCCGTAGTTCTAGCGATTGGATTTCACTCAAAACTCACCAAATGACTCCTCCCACCATATTATGATGATGCCCAAGTTTTGGGCTCGATCGGAAATCCATAGGGGTAAGAAATTGGACAATTCAAGTTCAAAGGCAGTTCGTTCCGAATTGGAGTGGTTGGTGTATTGCATAGTTCTAGCGATTGGATTTCACTCAAAACTCACCAAATGACTCCTCCCACCATATTATGATGATGCCCAAGTTTTGGGCTCGATCGGAAATCCATAGGGGTAAGAAATTGGACAATTCAAGTTCGAAGGCAGTTCGTTCCTTATTGGAGTGGTTGGTGTATTCCGTAGTTCTAGCGACTGAATTTCACTCAAAACTCACCAAATGACTCCTCCCTCCATATTCTGTTGATGCCCAAGTTTTGGGCTCGATCGGAAATCAATAGGGGTAAGAAATTGGACAATTCAAATTGAAAGGCAGTACGTTCCTTATAGGAGTGGTTAGTGTATTCCGTAGTTCAAGCGATTGGATTTCACTCAAAACTCACCAAATGACTACTCCCACCAAATTATGATGACGCCCAAGTTTTGGGCTCGATCTGAAATCCATAGGTGTAAGAAATTGGACAATTCAACTTCAAAGGAAGTTCGTTTCGAATTGGAGTGGTTGTTGTGTTGCTTAGTTCTAGCGATTGGATTTAACTGAAAACTCACCAAAGGATTCCTCCCACCATATTATGATTGTTCCCAAGTTTTGGGCTCGATCTGAAATCAATAGGGATTAGAATTGGACAACTCAGGTTCAAAGGCAGTTCGTTCCTTATAGGAGTGGTGGGTGTTGGTGTAT
>BPUM01001360.1:0-32553 GCA_020521455.1 Prunus kanzakura | reverse complement strand
TTAAGCGCCCAAGTCCAAGAGGAATTAATCTACATCAAAGGCTTCTGCAACTACATCACCAAATCAAGGGATTCGAATATAATTTTACAGGTTCAACCAAGGAGCAAGTACGTGGACAAATGCTAGAGAGCTGCACACTCATTCATACACAAACATTCATTTCATCCATTACTCATACACACATTCAGATTCCATCATTCATCACAAAGAGAAAAGAGAGCTGCAAAGGAGGGAGAGCTTGGAGCTGTCTTGGGAACTACCTTGCTGCCACCAGCTAGTTCTTCTCTTCTCTTTATTCTATCTATGTATTTCTTATTTTTTGTATTCATAGCTATGTCTAACTAATCCATTTAGTTAGGGCTTAGGATGAAGCCCTAGTCATGAATATTCAATGTTATGGATGATTTCATAGTTAATAGAATTCCTTGCTTTCATTATCAAGTTGTTAACCTCCAGTTTATTATGTGCTTGATGTATGTTTTCTTGGAGTAGCTAACTAGGATTTTATGCATCTAGGGAAGGGGTTTAGATTCACCAATTCTACTCTCCTTTCACAAGCAACACATGAATGGCCTAAGAATCATTCAAAGGGTTAATAACCATAGGTTGACTAGGACAAATACCATGTTGTAGGACTTGTGTGATTATCATATTCTCAAGGAGCTTAATGACTCTTGTATACTTTAATCTAAGTAGATACCATGCTTAGGTTGCATATTAGAGATCACGTGTTGTGTAGATACCAAGCACAATCACATGCCGTAGGAGAATCATGCATCCTAACCTAGATACCATAGGATTGCATGTGATAATCTATTGTTGATAACACTTTACATTCCAGAGAGTCCGAAATCACATGATAATACCACAGCCTATTACAAAGGTCAAAGATGATTAATTTCGGTATATCAAAGCTCCAGGAGCTCAGATTCCTAAAACACTGATACTTCCAAGACTTCCATACAAATATGTTCCATTATATATCAACGCTCCAGAAGCTTAGATTCCTAAAAACTCTCACACTTCCAAGACTTCCAAAAAGATATGTTCCAATTTACACTCTTAAAAGGCACGAACAATGATTCAAGGGTAGTTATCACACCAATATTATGCAACATTCACAAAAACAAATGGGACAAAACAGAAGGGAAGCCAAACTTCTCTTGAGGAAGAAACACCCTGAATGAGTCTCTGCACAGCATATCTCAATGAAGGCGCACAATCATTCAACCCATCATCCTTCTCAGCCTCCAACTTCACTCCACCTTCAACCAACTCTTTATTCTCAAGCCCTCTCTGCGCTTCCAACAACTCCATAGCCAAAGCTTCCGCCGCAGCTTCTCTAAAAGACCGATAAGCCGATTGTTATGGGCTTGGCTTCTTTGGGTTCTTTGAGTTTGGTCTCTTCAGTGTGGTCGCCTCACTTCATTTATATTACATTTGTTATAAATATATAAATAATGGATGCCCACCATACCTAACTGTTGGTGCTATATAACTCATCAATGATGTATGTATCAACTTACCATTGTAATATTATAAGGAACTATTATGCCTATAAATAGGCATATGAATTAATAAGAAAGATACGAGAAGAAATCAGTGAGAACATTGCTATGGCTCTTTCTCCATATTCATACTCTCTTAAATCCTCTCTTGATTCCCTCAGTTTTATATAACATGTTATCAGCATGAATTCGCTTTCAAAAATACCAGTTGAATTATCTGATGAACCTCATCTGCTTCATTACCTTTCTATCTTAAGCTTTAGCTGCTAACCTCTGCAACTACAAATATCCTCTCTAAAATATATCTACAGACATACAAAAGAAGAAAAGGTTAAAGAAAACACAATCTAGATAAACACCACTTGTGCTCAGAAGAAAGAACATTCGTTACACACCTTGTGTCAGCGACTCATTACCTGACTCCGTTAAATTAGATGAAGGAAGGCGCAGTCAATCCCATAAAAGACCCAAGGAAGCTATTGTCTGCTAGAAAGAGAGAGAGATGCTTGTTGAAGTATAAATTGTTTCCAGGTTTAAATTGTTAGTTAGCTAGGTGTATGGCTCATATTCTCTCACATTTTGTTGGACTTACAGGTCCAGATTCATGCCAAGTGTACAACTCATAGGCGGGTACGATTGTGTATTGGCTGAGTCATTTTTGTATTGGTTGAAAGATATATATTGATAGTGGAATGAGATCACATAGAGAGTGCATGCATGATTACAATCATTGCCTACCAGATTCTCTCTCTCTCTCTCTCTAAACGTCTCTCTCTTTTTCTCTCTGAAACATGCTCTCATAAACTTTCTGTGCAAGTAAATATGCTACTCTGTAAAACTCCAACATGGTATCAAGAGCCCAGGTTACGATCTGAGACTGGGCGTTGTGGAATTGCAGCAATCCAGCTAAAGAAATCTCTATCTAGTCTCACATGGCTGGATCTGGAATGGGTGAGCTTCGTGCCCCCATCTTCAATGGAAGCAACTATGATTTCTAGAGAATGAAGATGTGCACGATCTTCAAATCTCACAAGCTGTGGGATATGATTGCAAATGGGTATGAGCAACCTGTGAAGAAGGAAGAAGGAGAAGCTCTGACTGCAGCTTAAAAGCTGGCTTTGGAAGAGAATGTTGCAAAGGATGCTAGGGCTTTGGGACTGATACAAGGTGCAGTTTCTGACGACATTTTCCCATAATTGCATTGAAGGAGTTAGCCAAGGAAGCATGGGAAATCCTGCAGCAAGAGTTCAGAGGAGATAAGAAGGTGAGATCTGTAAAACTTCAAGCTCTTAGAAGAGAATTTGAATACACTCGCATGCATGATGATGAATCGTTATCTGGGTATGTCACTAAACTGCTTGAGCTAGTAAATCAAATGAAGGCATATGGTGAAGAACTAACTGAGCAAAGAATAGTTCAGAAGCTCCTGATCAGTTTGTCTAGAGAATATGACTCTATTGCTGAAGTTATAGAAGAAACAAAAGATACAGAGTCAATAGGGGTTCAGGAGATTATAGGATCTCTAAAATCTCATGAGCAACGATTGCTAAGGCATAATGAGAGAGTGACAAAAAAGGCATTTTCCAGCCTAAATGTGAGTACTAGAGACCAATCAAACACATGGCAAGCAGGTAGTTCCAAGTCTAAGAAGAATTGGAAATCTCAGAAAGGGAAGAAGTGGGATTCAAAGTCTGACAATAATTCCAAGAAGGAAAATCAGACTGAAGGAGCAAATACTTCTTGACTTTCATTGATGACTGCACTAGGATGTGCTGGGTGTATTTCATGCAGTTTAAGTCAGAAGTGTTTAACATTTTTAAGAAATTTAAGGTTATGGTGGAATTACAAAGTGGCAATAAAATCAAGAAACTTAGAAGTGACAGAGGTGGAGAAAATACTTCCACTGAATTTCTGCAGTTTTGTGAAGAAATTGGTTTGGAACGCCAACTAACTGTGGCCTACTCACCTAAGGAAAATGAGTTTCTGAGAGAAAGAACAGGACCATTGTAGAGATGAGCAAGACAATGATGAATGAGAAGAAGCTACCATACAAGTTCTGGGGAGAGGCAGTGAATACAGCTGTCTATATTCAGAATAGATGCCCCACAAAAGCTTTAGATAATATAACTCCTTTTGAAGCCTTTAGTGGAAGAAAACCTGGAGTTAAGCATTTGAGAGTGTTTGGCTCTATTTGTTTATGTCATGTGCCTAGTCAATTGAGGTCTAAGCTGGAAGATTTCGCTGTAAAATGCATCTTTGTTGGCTATGGCAAATGTGAAAAGGGGTACAGAGTGTACAATTTGCAAACCAACAAGATCACTGCATCCAGAAGTGTGAACTTTGATGAGAATTCATTATGGGATTGGGACAAGCAAACTGTTGATACTATCTCAGTTCCAATGAGGGTTGAAGACACTTCTAGAAGTTCTGAAGAGGAATATGAAGTCACAGCTTCATCTGTACTAGAAACAATGATTGACAACATCTCTAGCCCAAGAGAGGTGACTACAGATGCTGCTAATGCTGATTCATCTGGTGACTCACCAAGCTCTACTCCTGTGAAGCTCAAAGACATCACTGAGATCTATGCTCGATGCAATATGAGAATCATTGAGCCAAAAAACTTTGCAGAAGCTTCAAAAGATAAGGCTTGGCAAAAGGCAATGGAGATAGAAATGGAGATGATTTAGAAGAATGAGACTTGGGAACTAGTTGACAGACCAAGTGATAAACCTGTGATTGGTGTTAAATGGGTTTATAAAACCAAATTGAACCTTGATGGCTCAATACAGAAGCATAAAGCTAGGCTGGTGGTCAAAGGCTATGCACAAAAGCCTGGAATTGACTTCAATTAGACTTTTGCTCTTGTGGCCAGATTAGACACAATTAGAACTCAAATAGCTTTGACAGCTCAAAAGGGGTGGAAACTATACCAGTTAGATGTCAAGTATGCATTTCTAAATGGTGTGCTTAAGGAGGAAGTTTATGTAGATCAACCTAATGGATTTGTGATTACACACTATGAGGATAAGGTGTACAAGTTGAAGAAAGCCTTGTATGGCTTAAAACAGGCTCCAAGGGCCTGGTATGAGGAAATAATGCCTATCTCATTAGCTGTGGATATTGCAGAAGCACAAGTGAGGCTGCATTGTACTGCAAGACTAAGGAAGACTCTGGAACTCTAATTGTCTCAATCTATGTTGATGACATTGTGTACACAGGAAGCAGTGAAGAATTGATTGCAGAGTTCAAGTCTGAAATGACTGACTTAGGTCTGTTATATCACTTTCTTGGTATGGTAGTGATTCAAATTGAAACTTGCATTTTCATAAATCAAAAGAAATATGCACTGACATTATTGAGCAAGTTTGGTTTGTAACAATGTATACCAGTTAGCACTCCTCTTGTGACAAGTAAGAAACTATGCAATGATGATGGAAGTGATCCTACAGATGAGAATGAATACAGGCAGATTGTGGGTAGCTTATTGTATCTGACAGCTACAAGACCTGACATAATGTTTGCAGCTAGCCTATTAGCTAGGTTCATGCATTGTCCAACAAAGAAACACTATGGAACAACTAAGAGGGTGTTAAGGTATATCCAAGGCACCATTGATTTTGGTATTGAATATCAGAAGGGAAAAGAAGCTATCCTAATTGGATATTGTGACAGTGATTGGAGTGGAAGCCAAGATGACATGAGAAGCACTTCTGGCTATGCTTTCTCTTTTGGCAGTGGAGTGTTTTCTTGGGCATCAGTCAAGCAACATAGTGTAGCTCTCTCCACAGCTGAATTTGAGTATGTCAGTGCAAGTGAAGCTACTACACAGGCTATATGGCTGAGGTTTGTGCTAGAGGACTTTGGAGAATTGCAGACTAATGCAACTCCATTAATGGTGGATAATACCTCAGCCATTGCAATGACAAGAAATCCAGTTTTCCATCAGAAAACCAAGCACATCAACTGCAGGTATCACTTCATCTGAGAAGCTTTACAAGATGGGGTAGTGGATTTGAGGTACTGCAAGTCTGAAGAACAAGTGGCTGACATTTTCACTAAAGCTCTGCCTAAAGATCGGTTCAACTATCTGAGAGGATTGCTTGGTGTTGCGTCGATTCAGCTGCACCAAAATGGATTCAGCTGCATCCTCAACTTGTGATACCCGCAAGTGCACGAGCCGTTCGGTAGTATAGCATATGTAAGTGCGAGGTCGATTCCGCAGGGATTGGTGATTGAATAATCCAATTCAGTTTTCCTACACAAAACAGAAAAACAAGAAAGAAAATAAATAAAACAAGAAAGAAAAGAAAAGAAAATAACTCAAGCAGATAAGTTCCTAAGTTCAATTAGATTAACGGATTGATTCTAGCTAAAGTATGATTAAGCCATGGTGTCTGGTCCTAACCTTGTATTCCTAATTCCCTAATTTGATCATCTGTTGTCTAACCTAAACTAAGGATTAGGAATCCATTAAGCATAGAAGAATATTTTAAACAACCAAGTATGTATCTAATCCATGTTGTCGAATGTCCATACATACTCTTCCTATTCATAGTTCAATTCGAATTAAAGCATAGTGTCTACTCTTAATTCAAACCAAGATAGCTAACATGCAAGCCTAAATGGTGATCAATCATTCAAACTAGCATATTAACTTATAGGCATAATGAATAAGAACAAAAATCATAATTAAAACTTGGAAACTAATCAAACTTGAAACTAAATAAAAGAATTTACATAACAATGAAAAGTAAAGTGGAACTAAGAAAACTTAAGGAGAATTTCAGCACAAAGATTTCATTACAACAATTGAAAACTAGAAAGAGAAACTAAGAGAATTTGAGGGAGAGAAGGGAGGGGAGCTCTAGAGAAGTGTTTGAGAGCTCCCCCCTTTGGGGCTGTTTTATGAAGCTTGAAGACTTCTCTATTTATAGGGCTAAGAGGGAGGAACACCATTATGAATTCCAACACCACCATTCCTCTTTTAATACAATCCATAACTCCCACTTCATCTTGTCTATGTGATCCAGGAGGATCTTACAAACAAAATAATTAAATAATCATATATTATTATATCATTATTTAATTATTTTAAAACCATAAATAATTTGTGGTTTAAAACAATTGGTTTTAAACCATCAACTTTGTATGGCTTATGTACGTAGGTGTTTTAAAAAACCATTCAACTTTTATGGTTTAAAAACACTTGCTATTTTAAGTTTTCTAATTTAGGATGATGAACTTGTATATAAACCTCATTTGATGAATGAAATAGATAAGCAGAACTCAAAGCAGTTCCTTAGCTTCGTCCTTTTGTTTTCTCTAATTGTCTTAAAATTCCTCTCGTTCCTTTATTCCTATAAACTAGGAATTCATAGTTCTATCGACTAGAAGTTTTGGATCACTATGTTAGTGTGGTTGGAATCAATTCCATCCCATACTTCTTTTGCTGCTGCACCTCAAGCTTTGTTCACATGGGTTTTCAAAGGTGTTCAATTGTGGCTGCCTTTTGCGGCCAACCCATGTGGGTTTATTTTTGGTTGCTGGAAAAAACGATTCTTCTGAACCAGGCTTGGTGTAGGAAGGCCTGAGGTTTCACTATGTATCCAATGGGGCTCAAATTTGGATCTGTCATAATAGACACCCATTGGAACAACTTTTATGAAGAATGTATTCCCATCTGAGCAGTACAAGTGTATGTTTTGGGCCTTGCAAGTTGACTGCCGAAAATAGACTGGAATTGACTTCATTTCTTTTCTTTCCTTTCTTTTTGCTTCACATGCATCCACATTCTTTCTCTTTAATAGCTCCAACATGTACCAACTAATCCCACTAGCAGCTTGGGATTAGTTATCTGTTTTACACTCTGTTCAATGTCTAACATTCTCTCTCTCTCTCTCTCTCTTTTAGGATGATTTGCAAAAACAAGTCTCTGAGGGCACTTTGACTGTCTCCGGGAGCAATGATATTTTGACTCTGGCTTTGGGAACCCCCGAGCATGGTGGGAGAGTTAGAGGAGTTGGAGTTGGCGTTTCCCCAACTCAATTCTTCAATTTGCCGAGACAACAGAGAGTAAAATTTGCTGAAAAATTGAAGGAAAGTCTTATGGAGGCAGTCAGAGAAGAGACGTTGAGGATGGAGGCTAGGTCAAGGGAAAGTGTTTTGGAAGCAGTCAGAGCAGAGAGGGAAATTATGTTGGCACAATTCCGTCAACTAGTTCCTAGTTTTGATCCCAACATGCTCAAAACCCCAATTACCCCAATTACCCCAAATCCTTTACCGCCTCAAGAACAAAGCCCAAAAAATCCAATGTCTGACAAGGCAAGCTGCTCTGGAGCCACTAATGTCAGACCCCTAGTTTTGGGGGAAGAAGATCCAAAGCTTGATGTTGATACTACTGAAAAATAGCAAGATGAAACGGTAAAATCTCTTATATTTTTTTTTTCTGCTTTTTAAATTTTAAATAGACGTCGCTCTTTTAAATTTACGATGTTACAATTTCACACCAACGACGGTATATCTTTATCGACGTTTTAAATCCATAATACGACTGTTCCTTCCAAGAACAGTCGTTGTGAGTGAAATACCACGATGCTTTTACTTGTTTTGCATTTTATTTTTCCTTGAAAATAACGACAGTCTTTTTTGCCATCGTCTCATTCTTTTATAAACCGTCGTCTATTTCATTAAATCATTCACTGCATTTTAATTAGACGACCTTTCTATAGTGTAGCGACATTAGAACATTTACACAACGACGGTTATTTATTTACCGTCGTCTATAACCTTTCCTCCGTCAGTATGTTCTAGAAACCGTCGTTTATATTATATACCACGTCGGTTTTGTTTGGTTTAGTTAGAGTAATTTATATGTCTTTATTTATTTCTTGTAACAGGATCTCTCAAAGCTAGACATGCCACCTCCTCTATTAGCCCTATGCCAATTTGTCCAGACCAAGTTGCAGCCTGCTAACGAGACTGTGAGAGTTCACATTCCAGAGGAAGTGTTTGGCACTAAGCATGATACCTTCGTCTTGTGTGAAGATATTTTACAGTTTGCTTCCATGGTTGAGATTGGATCCACAGTGATTGCAGTATACATGAGGTAATTCTAGAAATCCTATATTTTGTTTTACATTTCCCTTTCTTTTAAATTAAAATCTCATTTAATTTAATTTCATATATTTAGGTTCCTATTTGACTATTTAAAAATGAAAAATATGGTAAACCTTGTTGACCTCGTCGAACCTGGACAAGTCAGCACTCTATCTGGATCTCTATCTTACTGAACAAAACAACTGTCAGACCACCTGAAAACAGCAGATGGAGATCAATTTTTCTTGGTCCCTTATAATCCAGGGTTAGTCCCCTTAACTATTTAAAGTATTTTCCTTGTAATATTTTTCTTTGTACTATTTAACCTATATGGATCATTATGTGTAGGGGTCATTGGTTGTTGTTAATTGTGAGACTATTTAAAGAGATTGCCTATTACATGAATTCACTGCCAAACCGCTCTGTTGACGACGACATGAAAAGTATAGTAAATACATAAGTTGATTTATTCCAATGTAAGATTTATTTCCTTTACCGCATTTGAATTATACGACGGGTTTTTATACTACAGACGTTATAATGAAAATACAACGACGGTAAGTTATTACCGACATTTTAAAAGATTTATTATGTCAGTATTTTCTTGAAAACGTCGTCTTAATTGAACTACCAAGTCATTTGGGTTTTGTTTAAGGACGTTTTAATTTTTTCTGTTCAATTTTTTGTTAAACGACGTTTTTCCTATTACCGACATTATAATGTTACACAACGACGGTAGTTTCATACCGCAGTTTGAAATAAAATACCACGTCATTATTTTAAAACATCCGTCGTCTTCACGGATTTACCACGACGGTTACTATTTTTTATTTGATTTTTCGTTTTGTCATTAACACTCTTTGTTTTCTTGAAACATGTCAATAAAAATGTTTAACTCTCATGTAAACAAAAATTCAGCACGTAAAACAGCCATTTTTAAAACTCTACATGGCACTACTGAACAACCAACAAGTGTAGAGTCTGGCTATTACGTGATGCGATTCATGAGAGATATAATTCATGATCTAGACCTAGCTTTTGAGAAGAAGGTAAAAGGCAAAATTTAAGATATAATTTTTTTATTTTACTACGTCAACTTTTTCTTTAAACCGTCGTTTGTATCTTTATAACACGTCGGTTTTTTTCTTTTATTTTGCAATTTGAAAAGAAAAAGATCGAGTTCAATATACACAAGAACATATTGATGAAGTTAGGGTGGAATGGGCAGAATTCGTTAATAGGCAATTACAGAATAATAAGTGATGTACATAAATATTTATTAACAATGTTTAGGTTTATTTTAATTTATAAACAATGTACATAAATATTTTTGTTGTAATCAATTGAACAACCATAAAAATTTTTTTTTTTTTAAATTAATTTAGTTTAGGATATTTATGTCTTTAAATGAATTCAAAGGACGGTAATTCATAAAAACTTAATTTAATTCCCAAAAACCGACGTCTAATTCTCATTTACATGTCTCATATGTGTATACAATGGTCATCTTATTATAACGGGAAACATAACATCGACGGCAATTCTTAAAAACGACATGTAACCCCTATAAACACGACGGTTTCTATTTACTTCATCTTGCACGGAAAAATTTTGTACCGATATTATCTTATAAAATTTGACGTTGTATATGTAAACAACGGCGGTAACAACTTTAGAAAACACGTTGTAAATACAATCCATGTCAGTTATATAAAACAAGAAGACGTGGTAATCTAATAATCCACGTCGGTTATTTAAAACAAGATGACGTGGTAACGTAATAACCACGTTTTGTGTTCTTTTCGACGTCTAAAATAATTTACGACATCATTTTGTGGTTTTTAACGTCGTTGTATAGGGATCCAACGTCGGTTATGTCATTTGTCATTTCATTTTAATATGACTTTTATATTTTATTTAATTCATAATATTCATAATAAATTCAAAACTAATTCCAAAAAATAAACTGACCACTACCATGCACTCATTGAAATATTGTCTCTACCCTAAAGCTTTAAAAAATGTAATTTTACAAGTATTTTTTTATTGTATTTAATTACTAATATTCATAATATATTAAAAAAAATATCGGAAAAATAAACCGACAAATTCTATGCACTCATTGAGAAAATATCTTGCCCGTAAAGGCCTGAAAAATGTAATTTTAGTTTTCAAAATTACAAGTGATAATGAAAGTCAAAAAAATTTAGAGACAAAGCACGATACTCCTTACACTTTTCATAACATAACCCTAAGGTTTATGTGATCAATTAGTGGCCATAAATTCAAAATGATGAAATCCAGATTTTAGCCTACTATTATAGAAGGCATTGTTGTAAGGAGTCTGTAGCAACTTTCAGTTCATTTTTCTCATACTTGTGTATTTTTTTTATTTATAATTATTGTAAAATTTAGGGTTTAGGGTTTATTGAAACGAAGCCGGTTTTCTCTCGCTGTTTTTGGTCTATTACGCGCGTTCGAATCCCAGGAAACCCAAACCCCATCTAATTATTTAATATTTAAGACGTCGGTTTATTAAGGGGCGACGTAAAAATAATTTACTACGACGTTCCCTTTATGAGTCGACGTATTTTCAATTTACAACGTCAGTTGTGCACGTACACTGTCGTCGTAAGTTAGTATTAAACGTCGATATCTAAGTATTTACCATTGTCGTTGAAAAACGTGGTACTTTGAAATTTTTGACCGCGATCTAAAATTTTCAGAATTTCCCTTCAACCCTAAAATAGTTCGTTCTCTCTCTTCAACATAAATTTGCCTTAAAGTTTTCGCTCTCTCTCAAAGCATTGGGTACATTCTCCGAGCTCTCTCTCAAGCATTTGTTATATTTTCTCAGCTCTCTCTCAATATCCATGTAAGTACAAACCCTAATCTCTTTATTTAATGATATTGCACGGCTTCTTAAATGTTTTCGTTGGTTTTGTTAGCTATGGGTTCTTAAATGGGAGCTATATTTGGGTTCTTTTATGTTTTGGTGTTTGCATTCTTATAATAATCACTCTCTGTTTGGGTCCTTTTATGTTTGTTTGGCCATGGGTTCTTGGAAAAGGAATGGGGATGGGAGATTTAGACTTCGGTTTTTTGTAAACCATGACGACGGTTGTTCATTTACTCTTGTCGTCTAAATTTTAGTTTGCATTTGGTAACCTAAAGATGGCTGTTTCTCCATTAACCATCGTCTTTAGGCTACCAATACCCAGAACTTTGTTCTTCAAAAAGCAATGCAAATTTCTGGGTTTGGGTAGCTTAAAGACGACGATAACTAGATATGTCGTTGTTTGAATTTATATTTCATGACGATTATTTTGTAAAAACCGCCCTCTGATTCTTTTTGTTCTTCATAAAGCTTGCAAATTTCTGGGTTTGGAGAGATTAAAGACAATGGTAAGTAGATATGCCGTCGTCTGAATTTATATTTTACGAAGATTATTTTGTAAAAACCGTCGTCTGATTCTTGTTTTAATTTTTATTTTCAATTTATTCTCTGCTATTTGAACATAATAGTGTTTCATTGCTGGTCTTTTCACTTTATTATATATATGATTTTATATTGTGTGAGATGGATAAGTCATGGATGCATGCGGATAGAAGATCGATGGCATATGAGTTAGGGGTAGAAGGATTTTTGAATTTTGCTGTAGAAAATCTTGGAAATACAAGTCATATTCGTTGTCCATGTGTTAAATGTGGGAATATTCGATTGTTTGGGGTTGGAATTATAAGGGAACACTTATACTTTAATGGAATTAACCAAAGCTATAATATTTGGACATGGCACAGAGAACCTTGGGAATGGACTAATAATGCTACTAGAAATGTGGAAGAAGATGAGCAAAGTAGGTTCAGTTTTGTTTCTGAAGAATTAGGGATGGGTGATAATGATTTAGGGTATATTGGATCTGATCCTTATGAGTTTGCCAATGTGATTGGGGATGGAGATCAACCCTTGTACCCTGGTTGCAGTAAGTACACAAAGTTGTCGGCTTTAGTGAAGTTATATAATTTGAAAGCAAAACATGGGATGAGTGATGTTTGTTTTACAGAATTATTGATACTTCAAGGAGAATTGTTTCCAGAAGGAAATACACTACCTTCCTCTATGTACGAGGCAAAAAAGACTTTGTCTGCTTTAGGGATGAGTTATGAGAAAATCCACGCATGTCCCAATGACTGCATTTTGTATAGGAAGGAGTACGAAGATTCAACTAATTGTCCTACTTGTGGTATCTCAAGGTGGAAGGAAAGCAAAGATTCAATCTTGAAAGAGGGTGTGCCAGCAAAGGTGGTGTGGTATTTTCCTCCAATTCCAAGGTTTAAAAGGATGTTTCAATCACATAAGACAGCTAAGAGTTTGACTTGGCATGCTACAAGAAAATCAATTGACGGTCATATGTCTCATCCAGCGGATTCCCCGTCTTGGAAACTTGTTGATGATAAATGGCCCGAGTTTGGTAAAGAGCCGAGAAACTTGAGATTGGCTCTCTCATCTGATGGATTCAATCCCCACAGTTCTTTAAGTAGTAGATACAGTTGTTGGCCAGTTATCTTAGTTACATATAATCTCCCACCATGGCTATGCATGAAGCGGAAGTTCATGATGGTGACCTTATTGATTTTCGGTCCTAAACAACCCGGAAATGATATAGACGTCTACTTAGAGACTTTGATTGATGATTTAAAATCTTTGTGGGATGGGATTAGAGGAGTGTATGATGCACACATAGGTGAATACTCTACACTCAGAGGTGTATTACTGTGGACAATTAATGATTTTCTTGCTTATGGGAACTTATCTGGTTGTGTCATTAAAGGATATAAAGCCTGTCCAATATGCGGCAATGATACACCTAGTCATAGGTTGAAAAATGGCCACAATTTTTTTTACATTGGGCATAGAAAATGGTTACCAATCAATCATCCATACAGGAGGGAACGTGTAGCTTTTAATGGGAAAACTGAATATAACACGCCTCCCGAGCCATTAACCGGGGAAGAAGTGTTGCATATTGTTGAAGATATTAATTACATTTGGGGCTAGAAAAATGGGGAAAGTGTTGGTGAGAATGATGGTGACAGAGTTTGTTGTTAGAAGAAATCAAAATTCTTTGGTCTCAAGTATTGGAAATACCTCCCTGTGAGGCATGCCCTAGATGTTATGCACATTGAGAAGAATGTTTGCGATAGTATCATTGGTATATTGCTAGAGATCCCTGGAAAAAATAAAGATGAGATTGCTGCTCGGTTAGATTTATTGAACATGGGGGTCAAAACTGATTTTCAACCCGAGTATGGAGAAAGACATACTCGCTTGCCTCCAGGGCCTTGGAATTTGTCAAGAGCAGAGAAGAGAGCGGTTTGCAATTCTTTCTATGGTATGAAGGTCCCTGAAGGTTATTCTTCAAATATAAAAAATCTTGTATCTTTAAAAGATTCAAGACTTCTTGGCCTTAAATCTCATGATTGTCATACATTGATGCAACAATTGCTCCCTGTGGCAATTCGTTCTGTTTTGGAGAAGCCAGCAAGGTATGCAATAACTCGATTGTGCTTCTTCTTCAATGCTATATGTGCAAAGACGGTAGATGTTTCCAAGCTAGATAAGTTGGAAGAAGATGTAGTAGTTACTTTGTGTTTGCTTCAAAAGTACTTTCCCTTCATTCTTTGATATCATGGTTCATCTAGTAGTACATCTTGTCAAAGAAGTTCGTCTATGTGGGCCAGTATATTTTAGATGGATGTATCCATTTGAAAGATATATGAAAGTGCTAAAGGGGTATGTTCAGAATCGTACTCGTCCCAAAGGTTGCATTGCTGAGCGGTATATAACTGAAGAAGCTGTAGAGTTTTGTACCGAGCATTTATCTGATGTTAGTACAGTTGGAGTGCCTTCAAGCCAGAAGATGGGAGTTTCAAAGCCATTATCAGGTTGCACAGTGAGCTTAGTTGATCTGGACTTGTTGAACCAGGCACATCTATATGTCTTGGAGAATACGGAGGAAGTCCTACCTTAAATCGAGTACGTATGAGTTTAATTTTTCATATGTAGCCATTTTAAATATTATGATTCCTTATGTTTATCTTATATACAAGGGACCGTAATGCTTGATTTTTTTCATGTCAATTGTAGGGAACATATGATCCACACCAAGACCACTTATCCAAAATTTAGAAAGAGAACAAAGTGGCTACAAGATAAGCACAATAGCACTTTCATTCAATGGCTACGCTTTAAGGTATATATGTTATTGAACAACATATTGAACTTTTAATTTTCTTTCTTTCTATATGTTAGATTGAATTAAGATATATTATTAATTTGCAGGTTCAAAGTGAACTTAATGGAGAAGAGAATAATGGCGTATTAGAAAATTTGAGGTGGCTAGCAGCTAGTCCAATCATATAGGAGCTATCTTATTAATGGTGTTAAATTTAACACCAAGAAACAAGATGATGTGCGAACTGTCCAAAATAGTGGAGTTTATTTACTTGCACATACAATGCAAGTTGCTAGTGCCAAGGATAAAAACCCTATTGTCTCCAATATGGGTTTTTATGGGGTTATTCAATAAATTTGGGACCTTGACTACCAAAAGTTTAGAATCCCAGTCTTGAGGTGTGATTGGATAGATAACACTTCAGGCCTTGTAGTCGACGAACTTGGATTTACCCTTGTAGATCTGAGTAAAATTGGACATAGGAACGAACAATTTGTTAAGGATTCTCAAGTCAAACAAGTATTTTACGTTGATGACCCAATGCATCGTGGTTGGTCGGTAGTGTTATCAATGCCTAATAGAGAATATAATGATGTTATTGGTGATGATGTGCTAGGTGATATTAGAATTGAGTGTGAGCCATTTACTAGAGGGATACCAAATGTTGACACATTTGATGACCTAGTGGGTGAGTTTGGGAGTGAGAATATTAGATATGGGTGTGAAGATATATGGATTGATTGATTGTTGTAATGTATGACATTAGTTATGCAGTTAATTGTATGACATTAATTAATAGCTTTGTATATCATTTTAATTCTGATCACATTTTCATTATGCAGGTTTTGGGCACGACAAATAAAAAATTTAAAATACTGGATTAAAGGTGGAAAATAAGACGGTGTAGAGGCCCAAAAATCCAGAGGTTAGGCCCAAGCTTATTCTTGGCCCAGCGCAAATAATTAATCACAAAAGAAACCCGCTAGGGGCATGATGGGAAATTGTAGGGCCCGCCTACACAAGTCATGTGTGACGCATCACGCCAAGCAAGCATGCCAAAATGCAACGACTTCGTAAGTTCGCACTCATAAACCCGTCCGGTGCCATTTAACTCGATATTGGTTTAATGGGATGCGATAAAATGCAAGCACAAGCAACGCGCAATGCCATCATGCCATGCTACAAACTCAAGTGGGCCCAAGCCACATAATTATCCGGGGCTTGCTGAGAAGGTTGTGGTATGGATGGGTACGAGCACTCACAGGGCCCATTGAGGGACCGAGGAATGAAAGTTTTATGCCACTTGGGGGCACTGAAACTCAGGCCCATTCCCCGGGCCCAAGTACATGGGTTAGCATGAGAGAGAAGAATAGGGTCCAATGCCTTAGGAAGATATCCCATAGGCTACTGTAGTATTTAGGAGAATCCACGATAGTTAGAAAGCCCAAAAAACAAATAAAACACTTCCAGCAGTTGGACGAAAGCGTGCAGGCCGCTGGAAGGGAAAACACCAGCAACCTCAAAATTATGCACGAAGCCCAGCCCAGCATCTCCTAGAAAAATCCAACATCGAGCTCCACCCATACCAGAGTTCCCATGTGGTCAACCAAGAGTCATAGCAAGGACCATAGGAAATCCATAAGCGTAGGAGGAATACCCAGTGGACAAACGAATTCCTCTGTTCTCATTTTTCCTTTGTAAGCTCTGATTTGAAAACCAAGGGAGAAAGCAAGTGGCGCCTTACCCCCATGGAGAGACTCAGCCGCACAAAGCTTTGGAACCACAAGAAGCCATTGATTCAGGCGCTCTGGTCAATAATCTTGCACAAGAAAGGGGGTAATCGGAGAAAGGGAAAGGAAAAGTGAGAATGGATGGTCGACGAAATTGGGATTCCAGACGCCTATAAAACAGAGCTTCTTCTACCCAGCAACACACACCATTCCAGAGCAAGACCAAGCTTTGTCAAGCGAACTGGAATTTTCCCATCTTCTACTCCCAACGTTTCCCTCTGTTCTAAGATAGAAGCCATCTTAATTCTCCCACTCTAAAACCTATTTCTCTGCAAGAGACTCATGCTTTGGTCTCTCTCTCTCTCTCTCTCTCTCTCTCTCTCTCTCTCTCTCTCTCTCTCTCTCTCTCTCACAAATTGCTAAACCTGTGAAGGCTCAGCTCCCATGCCACAAGCTCCTCACGCTGAGTCATTAATGAAATTCATGCATTCTTCTGGGCGTTGGTGAAAAGAACCCGAACGTATTTTTCTAAGGCTTCAGCAAGTCTTTTAAAAATTCTTTTGGGAGTCTGGTTCTTGAACTCAGGCTTCAGGAGGACGTTTTTTGTTCGCTTTCCTCTCACAGCAGCCCAAGCCCATTCGATAGGCTGCTGGAACAAAAAGACCCCCACAGACGGTCCAGTTAAAAAACTGGAAAACAGACATCTACAATAAAACCAACGTCGTATTTTTACAAACGTCGTGGAAAGAAAATGCAAAAGACTGTAAAGAAATTAAAATCAACATCTGAAAATGAAAACACGTCAGTTTATTAAAAATTAAATCATAAGCGGGTATAATAAACATCAACGACGGCCTACAAAACAACGCACGACGTATATTTCACTATAACACGACATTGTAGTACTCCAACCGACGAATTTTTAAAACAATACTTCCATGATTAAAATCTATTGTCGTCTAAAGAAGAAATAAAGGCATCTCTATTCCATTAACTGCCATGACAGACATTTTGCACGGCGGTTATATATTCTAAAACATCTGACGTCTCAGAGAAAACATACGTTAAGGAGGGTAACACAAGCGACTTTTAAAACATCAACCACATCAATATGTATTAGAAACCGCCGTGGTAGAGAATTACCACATTCTTTATTTTACAAAAACCGACGTCCAAAACATAATCCACGACGTTTCGTTTCCTGTACACGACATCAATATTATTTGTAACGTCAGCATTTAACAAAAGTAGTCGTGGATAGGACTGTTTACGGCGGTAATCAGTAATATTGTGTAGTTTAATTTATTCAGACGCCTGCTTTGTAGAAACAAACGACATCTAAAATTATCCAAGGGACTTCTTTGTGTAATTTAAACGACGATTCTCATAAGTGATGGACGTGGAATATATTTAAAAAGGCGTTTTTCTCTACAGTACAACGTGGATAATCCTATAAGCGACGGTTTTTCCACCAATACATCGTGGTTAAAACATTTTACGTCAGTTTTTCCGTGATTAATGACATGTAATATGATTTAAATAGTTGTTCTTTTGTATATACGACGTCTTTTATTAGTTAAACGTCGGGTTGTTTATTTAGTTAACATAGTATATGTTAACCACGACGGTTTTTAGTTTATACAAATCTATATTCCTTAATGAGAGACGTGGATAATTATCTATACGGCGTTTCCTTTGTGAATATTGACATGTAATATTCTTTAAACGTGTGTTCTTTGGTTTAGGTGACGTCGTTTATAGGTAAGACAGCGGTTGTTTTACTTATTTAACGTAGTACACGTTAACCACGTCGGTTTTTAGGTTATACAAGTCGTATTCCTTCAATTATGGACGTGGATAGTTATTTGTACGACGGTTTTTATTTTGATCTGGACATGTAACAATATTTAGATGTCTGAGTTTCAATAAAACCATCGTCCAATGTTGTCGAAGTTTTCATTTTATGATATATTTAGAGTAATTAGACATTGGTTTGTAATATGTTGTGATGTTGAATATGTTAACGACGTCGATTATTAGCCGTCATTGTTTTATGTAACAAAAGATGGCGGTTGATTTCACGACGGTTTGAAAAACTTCTCGACGACGGTGGATTCCCGTCGTCTATTTCATTTTTTGTAGTAGTGATTTATGTTTTGCGCCCCCCAGGCCGTAGCTTGACATGACTCGTGCAACCAATCCAAGTCACTCTCTTCCCATGCATCGACTTCCTTGTAGGATATCTTGTTGTCAGTTTCTTTTTGAAAGCTACTTGGGTTGTGTGAACTAAAGAATATCTTTGTTGCTCTGATATTGCCCATGTAGGGTTGAATTTGAGGCTGGAGGCCTATCTTGTAAATTGCGTACTTAGAATTGTGCGTGCTGTCATTTGGCAATTTTATTTGCTTCATTTGCTGGTGTTTGTAGTTTAGGGAAAAGTCCATTTTTCAGGGGAGAGTCTGCTGAAATTTCGATAAAAGTCTCGACCTATCTTCTTTGTTTCAGGGAAGAGGGTTCCTTTAGTAAGTGGGCTCGGCATGTTTTTCTTTGATTGATCACCTTTGAAAGCATGTTTCTTGAAATTGTTGAGATTATATGTACCATCATGTTTTCCTAAGCTTGGATGAAGTAAGAATCATCCATGTGAATTGGTTTCTTGAATGCTTAATGTAAACATCATACTATTAGGGTTCTTGTGATGTTCATATTCTTTTTGAACTTAATAGGTTTTCCATGTAATTAAATTGAAGATATATATATATTTGTCCAAGTTCAAGCCAAGTGTGTAGAGAATTGCTTGCGAATTTTATTGAAGAATTGATTGTGGGATTATTGTGATTATAAAGAAAAGTAAAGAGGAAGAAGAGAAGACAAAACCGTTGAAGCTAAAGAGCCTATTTCATGTCATTCATAGCCATTTAACGCCCACTACCTCACCGTTATTTCTTTTCCACTAACTCTCCACCATCAACACATGTTTAATCCTATTAATCCCTCACTTAAACCCTTCATTACCCACCATGAATGTATTAACTTTCCACTCACCACATTAACTACTATAAATCATCCATCAACTTATTTGGCAAGGACACCACTACGATGGATTTCTTTGTGTATTACATTCAAAATTTAGTTATGTTTTTCTTTGTAATGAATTGCTAGAACTCTAGCTAAGGCTAAAGGGAATGTCCTTTGAGTAAGTTTGTGAATTGTTCTTGTGGGAGCCAATTTCCTCCCACGGGAATATTCGTCTAAAGATTCCTTCGTCTTCTCCGCCTCTCTTTCTCCCTGCAAAACGAATAGCAATAAGAGGACCACACCCGGGGGGTGTTGGCCAAAGGCCCTCCGATGCCTAAATTAGTTCAATTGATTTAGGGCAAAAAACCAATAGCTAAATAGGGTACGGAGTTATGTGTGTTTTTGGGATGAACCGGGCGGCCGAAGCCTTATGTAAAAGAGGGAGAGAAAGGAGGTGGCTAGGGTTACTCAGAGATAATTTCTGCAGAGTTTCAGTAGGAGTTTAGACATACCTTCACCCTTGTGTGTAGCTAGGTATTTATAGGAGTCTCGGGAGCTAGGGTTTCAGAGGAATAATTCCGTAGATGGAAGGGAATTATTCCTCCCCAATTTGGCGAGATTTGACTTAATTAGGGATTTGATTTATTGATTTAAATCAAATCCCTAATCAGGATAGCAATCAGATCAATACCTAATTTAATTAGGTAACTCCTCCATTAATTGAGAATATTCGTAGGAATTTAAATCAATCCTCAACCTAATTAGGAATCATTCTATTTAATTGAGTAACCCCCAATTAAATTGAATAATTCCTGATTAGGTCAAATAATCCCCAAATGGAAGGGATTATTTGACCTAGGTTTGCGAATTAATTAGGTTCCCACAGTTCTTTAATCCAATATTCGGTATGAATTGCTAACTTCTTTTATTTTTTGTTGTTCATCCTTTTATTTTGATTGATATGTTGACACAAAACATGATGCATGGAATCTGCAATGTGAGCACAACTTAAAGTAACTCTCCGCCAAGATATTTTGATGTTTTCCAACGGGTAATGTATGATGCATGTTCAATTATATTTTTCTCATTGTTAAGAACTGACTTAGCATGCTTTTAAATTAAAAGATCATATATTAAGCAATTCATTTTCTAAACAATCATTTAAAAAAGATAGCATTGAAAAATTAAATTAGTTTTAATTTATCTTTAAACATATTTTGCTTAAATTAGTTTTAATTTATCTTTAAGCATGAAACATATTTTGCTTAAAGAATTGAACCTTGATGCCTTAGCATTTCCATTATTGATATTTCATCTTTAAACTTAATCTCTATAACACTCAAATCAAATTACTTTCCATTTTGCTGTCACTTTTATTTTGGTACGTTTAATTATTTCTTTGTGCTCAGACATTTACCTACCTGCTCCTTGAGGATACGATACTTGAACTTTCGAAGATTATTACTATGTGTGACTACTTGCACTTGGGTAGACGCAACATGTATGAAAAGTGAGCGTAGAACAAGAAGAGTAATGTAAGAAATAAGAGTTATGACCGAAATCAATGACTCAATTCCTCTAGAAGAAAGGAGATGCTCCCTACCATTATCTCTACCCACGGAGATACCTATCTATATGGAAGATCCTCCCCTGGTTCTTCTAACCACTTTGAACGAAGATTGGGCGAACAAAATGCAGAACATATCAGCCAATAAGTTGCATGTCTAATTTGCTTGTGATTACGAATTATGAATTCCATAATACCTTTATCTTGCCTTTGGGACGCTGGTTGTATCTAGTTCAAGGGGTCTTGAGAGGGCTCGAGGACTCCCCTAGTAGCTATATATCTAAACCCTTAAAATAAAGGGAGTTTCACTAAAATACCCAAAATGGGGGCTGAAATTATAAAAATACCCAACACCCCAAACACTTTATAAACATACCCAAAACCCATCATTACACACACTCAAAACCCATTTATAAACATACCCAAAACCCATCATTACACACATACCCAAAACCCATTTTGGGTATGTTTCTATGTTTAAATAGTGCTTGGGTATTTTTATAAATACATGTCTAGGATTGGGTATTTGACTAAATATCTATAAAATAAAAGGTTAAAAGTCTCTAGTGTTTCCAAATACCCCGCAAGGGTTTAAACTCTTTGACAGTCTTAAGACTTTGACCGTTAAATGGATACGGAGATTACAACTATTAGACTAGAGGGGGAGGGCCGTAATTAATGAAAGTTGTGAGGTGTCGTAATTAAGCCAAATCTGCAAAAAATTTCTTCTGTTTTGTACTTGAAGACAACTACTTTGTCATTTAGTCTCTGCATAATAATATGTAACAATAAGACGCAGAGAATATTTTAGAGAGAGAGAGAGAGAGAGGGTAAAAGGGACAGATCATCATATGATATAATTTCTACAGAAAAATAAAATTAGGATATAATGACTTACTTGCTCTTCAACTACAGCATGTGCAGCAGCATTGTCACCACTGGTTTTCCAATGTACGTAGTTGTTTTTATTCCCACAAGCAATGCCACCTTGTTCAAAACAATCTGCATAAGATCAAGTTTAGGCATCTTGAGAACAAAGCAATGATAAGTTCTTCGAAAACAAAAGAGTCAATACTGTTGAAATATAAGTGTTAGCTGAAATATTTGTTTAGTCAGCTCAGATTGTATTTTCTGCATGGTTAAATGTGAGCCTTTGGATTGTAGTCCAATGGACAGCTAAGGTGTAATCGTAGGAAAAGTGTAAGATCGTGCCATGTGTCTCTATCTCATAGGATAGATGAATGGATGGTTAGATTGAGCTGATGTAATTAGGAATATTCTTATTCCTAACGGTTTTAATAACAAGCATGAGGTTTGCGTATTTTTGGTAGAAGAGTGAGATAACAGACTCATTCTTGCTGCAATTGTTCTCTCTAATTTCTCTGTGTTCTTTCACCTTTCTTTAGTTTCTGAGCTCCTTCATCAATAATCCAAAACCTAATCAGATCATAGTCTGAAAACTTCAACATGGTATCAATGAGCCAGGTTTGATTGTCTTCTACTGGGCGTTCTTGAATCTGTGAGTTACGTGAGCTGAAGTTCTTGACGTTGAGCTTGGAATCTTGCGATCTGTGTCTAATATGGCTGGATCAAGCGGTGGTGAGCTACGAGTACCGATCTTCAATGGCGAGAACTATGAATTCTGGAGTATAAGGATGAAAACTATTTTCAAATCTCATGGACTGTGGGATCTGGTTGAAAAAGGTGTATAGAACTCAGTTTTGAAGGGAGCTGATGAGTCTGATAAAAAGAAGAAGGACAAGGAGGAATCAAGTGAGGCAGAGAAGATATCTCTCACAGAGGTATTGATGAAAGATGCTAAAGCTCTTGGACTGATCCAGGGAGCAGTTTCTAAGGAAATCTTTCCGAGGATCGCTCATGAAGAAACATCAAAGGGAGCCTGGAATCTCTTGATGAGTGAATTTCATGGAGACAAACAGGTGAGAAGTGTAAAATTGCAAAGTTTACGTAGGGATTTTGAATATACTAGAATGAGAGATGATGAATCTTTATCTGCCTATCTTGCAAAACTATTTGATCTTATAAATCAAATGAAAAGTTATGGAGAAGATCTACCTAAGGGAAGAGTAGTGCATAAATTGTTGATTAGCTTACCTGCTATGTATGATCCTATATGTTCTGTTATTGAGCATTCAAGGGACATAGACAAAATTGAGGCTCAAGAGGTTGTTGCCTCATTGAAAGGATTTGCACAGAGGTTGGAGAGACACACTGAGCCTAAAACTGAGAAAGCATTTGCTAGTCTCAGTATGAATTCCAAAACAGATAAATTCACTGGAAAACAAGGTGCTAAAGATCAAAAGAATTGGAAAACAAATGACAAGAAATGGGATAATAAACCCACTAATGGTGCTAAGAATGCGTGTAAGCATTGTGGAAAGTTACATTTTGGTGAATGTCGATTTAAAGGCAAGCCAAAGTGTTACAACTGTGACAAATTTGGACATATTGCAAAAGACTGCTACAGCAAGAAACCTGCACAACAATAGCTGAACTATGCAACTCAAACTCCTACTACACCAACCATGTTCTTTGTCAACAATGCAACTGATAAGGGGCCTCTGCAAGATATATGGTACCTGGACAGTGGCTGTAGTAACCATATGACTGGAAGGGAGGATGTCTTGATTGAAATTGATAGAAGCATAACAGCAAAGGTTGCAATGGGAACAGGACAGTTGGCTAATGTTCTAGGAAAAGGAAGTTTGGTAGTTGAGACAAAGTTGGGAAAGAGATACATCAAAGAAGTGATGCTTGTAGCTGGTCTCAAGGAGAATTTACTCAGTGTTGGACAGATGATGGAGCATGGATACTTTCTGATCTTTGGAGACAACAAAGCAGATATCTATGATAATTGCTCATTATCTAATCTGGTGGTTAAAGTGCAAATGAAAGGAAATAGAAGTTTTCCTTTGAATCTTCATACAGATTTACATATGGCATTAAAGGCAAGTGTGTGTCAATCAACATTGCTTTGGCATAGGAGGTTGGGACACTTAAATCTCAAAAGCTTGAAATTGCTGCAAGATGAGGGAATGGTGATAGGTCTGTCAGATATTAAAGCCACAAGTGATGTGTGTGAAGGCTGCATCTTTGGAAAGCATAGCAGGGGTCTTTTCCAAAAGAAGCAACAAGCAGAGCTACAACTCCACTTGAATTGGTACACACAGATGTGTGTGGACCAATGCAAACTGTTACAAAAGCAGGAAATAAATATTTTCTTACCTTCATAGATGACAGTACTCTAATGTGTTGGATTTATTTTCTGAGGTATAAGTCTGAAGTATTCAATGTGTTCAAGAAGTTTAAAGCCATGATTGAATTGCAAAGTGGCTACAAACTGAAGAAGTTGAGAAGTGATAGAGGAGGTGAGTATACATCTTCTGAATTTAGCAGATTTTGTGAGGAAATGGGAATGGAAAGACAGCTTATAGTTGCTTATTCTCCACAGCAGAATGGGGTAGCTGAAAGGAAGAATAGATCAATTGTTGAAATGGCAAAGTGTATGATGATTGAGAAGAAAATGCCTTTGGAATTTTGGGCTGAAGCAGTTAACATTGCTGTATATGTTTTGAATAGATACCCCACTAAAGCTTTAGAAAAGAAAACACCATTTGAAGCATATAGTGGAAGAAAACCAGGAATTAAGCACCTAAGAGTGTTTGGTTCCTTGTGTTATGCACAAGTTCCAGAGCAGCAGAGACAGAAGTTTGATCAGACTAGCACCATGTGTGTATTTCTCGGATATGGCAGCTGTGAAAAGGGTTACAGATTGTACAATCTTGAATCATGCAAAGTGGTCATCTCCAGAGATGTTGTTTTCAAGGAGGAGGCTAGTTGGGATTGGAATGCACAAAAAGAGTGCAGCATTTCAGTTTCATTTCCTGATGGTGCTGCTGAGAAAGAAAAACAGATTGATGAGTCACATGGGGCTCAAGCAGAAATGTCAGAGATTAATGAAGAAGAACACACTGAAACTGTCACAGGTCCACAGGATTTTGATCATACTCCTCGAAAATACAAGAGTATAGCTGAAGTCTATGAAAGATGCAATGTGTGCATCATTGAGCCTGAGTCATTTGAAGAAGCTGTTAAGGATGTCTCATGGCAGAAAGCAATGAAAAATGAGATTGAAATGATAGAGAAGAATAACACTTGGGAATTGGTTGATAGGCCCTCTGATAAACCAGTTATTGGAGTTAAGTGGGTGTATAAAACTAAGTTGAACTTGGATGGTTCTGTTCAGAAGAATAAAGCATGACTGGTAGCAAAAGGTTACTCTCAAAAGCCTGGAATAGACTTCAATGAGACCTTTGCACCAGTGGCAAGGCTAGATACAATTCTGATTTTGGTGGCTTTGGCAGCACAGAAAGGATGGAAGCTGTTTCAGCTTGATGTGAAATCAGCATTCTTGAATGGAGTGTTACATGAAGAAGTTTATGTTGACCAACCACCTGGTTTTGTGAGTAAAAACAAGGAAGATGGAGTTTACAGACTGAAGAAGGCTTTGTATGGCCTTAAACAAGCTCCAAGAGCTTGGTATGAAGAGATCAATTCCTATTTTGAAAAGGCTGGTTTTAAAAGAAGCCTTAGTGAGGCAACTCTATATGTGAAATCTGCAAAGAGTGGCATTCTTATTGTTTCACTCTATGTAGATGACATTATCTACACTGGAAGTTCTAGAGAATTACTGATTGATTTCAAGATTGAAATGATGAAGCAATATGAAATGACTGATCTTGGTCTATTGCATCACTTTCTGGGGTTAGGAGTGATACAAACCGAGACTTATATTTTCTTGCATCAGAAGAAATATGCAAAGACTCTTTTGGATAGGTTTGGCTTCAAGGATTGCAAGTCAATTGCTACTCCTCTTGCAGTAAATGAGAAACTGTCAAAGCAGGATGGTAGTGAACAAGCAGACGAAAGTTTATACAGGCAAGTGGTGGGAAGTCTGTTGTATCTGACTGCAACAAGACCTGATATTATGTTTGCAGCCAATCTCTTAGCTAGATTCATGCACGGTCCTACTAGGAAACATATGGGGGTTGCTAAGAGAGTACTTAGGTACATACAAGGCTCACTGGATTATGGCATAGCCTATGAAAGAGGAAAAGAAGCAGTGCTAATTGGTTACTGTGATAGTGATTGGGTAGGAAGTGAGGATGATATGAGGAGCACATCTGGCTATGCATTCCACCTTGGATCAGGTGTCTTTTCTTGGGCATCAGTCAAGCAATCCAGTGTGGCTCTCTCCACTGCAGAAGCTGAATACGTGAGTGCAGCTGAAGCAACTGCACAAGCAATGTGGTTGAGGTTTGTTCTTTTAGACTTTGGTGAAGAACAGGTCAGTGCAACATCCATTCTATGTGATAATACCTCTGCTATAGCTATAACCAAGAATCCAGTGCATCACCACAAGACAAGGCACATAAACAGACGTTTTCATTTATTCGTGATGCCTTACAAGATGGAGAGATTGAGCTACTGTACTGCAAGACAGAAGAGCAGACTGCAGATATTTTTACTAAAGCTCTAGCCAGAGATAGGTTTGAGTATTTGAGGAAGAAGCTTGGGGTCATTTCAGCTAAACACTTAGAAGGGAGTGTTGAAATATAAGTGTTAGCTGAAATATTTGTTTAGTCAGCTCAGATTGTATTTTCTGCATGGTTAAATGTGAGCCTTTGGATTATAGTCCAATGGACAGCTAAGGTGTAATCGTAGGAAAAGTGTAAGATCGTGCCATGTGTCTCTATCTCATAGGATAGATGAATGGATGGTTAGATTGAGCTGATGTAAGTAGGAATATTCTTATTCCTAACGGTTTTAATAACAAGCATGAGGTTTGCGTGTTTTTGGTAGAAGAGTGAGATAACAGACTCATTCTTGCTGCAATTGTTCTCTCTAATTTCTCTGTGTTCTTTCACCTTTCTTTAGTTTCTGAGCTCCTTCATCAATAATCCAAAACCTAATCAGATCATAGTCTGAAAACTTCAACAAATACTGATAACATCACTGGTTTTATAAATAGAAAGAAGGGTAATTAATAATTCTGAATACAGTATTCTCCAATTATTGATCGAGTCTAGTAAAGCAAAGGGTAAATTTCTATAGAGTTAAAAGTATACTTGTGCTGAAAGGGAGGTAAGTAAAGAACCTTTTGGCTTTGGTAAAACTAAATTCTTATTCGTTATATGATTGAGAATTTTGAGATTTGAGGTGGTTTCTTTTACCTTTGTTTAGGTGAAGTATAAGTGCTGTTTAGTATAAAAAGAATCTCCATATTTAATTACAACTTTGCTGATTCTGTTGGTATTCAGAAAAGTTGTTCATATACGACTTTCAGCATGTTTTCAATATCTTATGAACAACTTTCAGCATGTTTTCAATATCTTCTTCTTCAGAAAAGTTGTTCATATACGACTTTCAGCATGTTTTCAATATCTTATGAACAACTTTCAGCAGAGAGAGAGAGAGAGAGAGAGAGATGTTAATACACGTGTGTATCGGAAGGATTGGGTTTTTAGTCCCACAACACTATCAAATAGAAATAGTGTTAAATAAAAGTATCCATCCGACTCCAACCATATTATTTGGGCTTGTAATATGTAGAGTTAACTTAAAAATAGAGGGAATGAGCAGCAACTAAACCCACTTAAGGTGGAAATCCTAGGCTTAGCTTAGTCTTGAGCTAGAAATTAAACGTGTGGTCCACTTGAGAGTGTGTCAAGTCGACCCTACGATGTAGATGCTGGGAACTGAGAACAGATGGAGAGTTACTAAACTAATCACAGCCGCACATCTAGATGATGTGTCAACTAGACCTTTCAGAGCTTTAGTCAATCAACCTAAGTCAGCCATGAATCTACTCAAGATGGTAATAAGTGAAGATATTACCCAGACACCAGACAGACAAGAAGAGTAATAAAACACAAATTACTAATTGTGGGAGCAAATTTCTTCCCACGAAATATTCGATTGAGATTCCTCTTCCTTTGTCGCCGTCTCCTTCTCCCTGCAAAATAGATCGGAGTAAAACGACCACACCCAGGGGGTGTTGGCCAAAAGCCCTCCGATGCCAAAGTTAGGTTGGGTGTTTCAAGGAAAACCGGGTGGCCGGAGCCTTGTGTGAGAAGGAGAAAGAATATGATGGCTAGGGTTTGTGAGGGATAATTTCTGCAGAGTTTAAGTAGGAACTTAGATGTACCTGAACCCTTGTGTGTAGCCAAGTATTTATAGGGGCCTCGGAGGCTATGATTTCAGAGGAATAATTTCGTAGATGGAAAAGAATTATTCCTCCCCAATTAGGCGAGATTTGATTAATTAGGGATTTGATTTATTTGATTTAAATCAAATCCCTAATTAGGAATCAAATCAATCCCAATTTTAATTAGGTAACTCCCAATTTAATTGGGTAACTCCCAATTAAATTGAGTAACTCCCAATTAGGTGAAATAATCCCCAAACGGAAGGAATTATTTGACCAAGGGTGATTTAATTCGGTTCCCACAAATGCACCCCAACTTCTGCATGGTGCGTGGTAGCATGTAGGAAATGTGAATTATCTGTCAGGCTGTCCAGCTGTAACTAGGCTTCCTTTTTCGACTTGGGCTCCTGAGTAGAGGAGGTATTTGACTTGCTAATTTTATGACAGTATGAGTCAAGGCGATCATGTGTGGCACACGAACGTGCTAGAAGTCATCAGCAGATGGGAAGGGGAGGTCGGCGACGGTCCGCTTGTTCCTCTTACCTACTGTGATGGTAAGGTGTACCCTTTTGATCTGCCATAGTCTTTCTAGAACTTTACTGTGTATCTGACTGACTTCCGTCTTCTACTTGCAGAGAATGACATCTGCAAGAAGCTCGATCTTGGCTTGAACATGTCCAAGGTTCAGCAAGCTCTGAACATCCCTGTCCGGTTTCGTGAATGGTGCTGGTTGCTGAGCTAACATCGGAAGGAGGTCGATGGTCTACGTCCTACTGAAGATGTTGAAAGATGGAAGCTGCATGGCTCAGACCTAAGTGATCTGCCAGTTGAGCAAGAGGAGTCCTCGACCGAGCTCCCTGAGGAGAGGAAGGCTAACAGTAGATCTGCCAACGATGAAGTTGCAATCTCACGATCAAGCGATACGTCTCCACAACGAAAGCAGTCGAGACCTTCTTCTGCCACGAGCAAGTCTTCCTCAATGGGGGTCTCGTCTGCTGAGCAGGTCCATATGGGAGTTTCTCCTACCTCGTCTGCCGGGATCAAGCACCTCGTCAACGTGAACAACAAGAATGTCAATACCATGCAGGAGGTTCGGGATATTATGCTCAAGTCTTCGACCAAACTACCCAAAACCCGTGATCTGCCTTATAAAGAGGCTGCTGAGAAGCAGGGTTTGGGTCGCCTGCACCGATCCGGGGATCAAACTGAGAGGACTGTGCCTCTGTTCAGCAGTCATGACTCGTCTGCAAAGCCATGAACAATCAAGTGCGGAGCTGACTCAATGTTGCAAGTTGCAACCAAGAGAAGTAAAGGGTCGTCTGCTCGAGCAAAAAGTCCTTCAGTTGCGCAAACTATCGATCCGGGAGTTGGTGATAGCTCTGCTGGTCAAGTTTGACACTCAAGTTGAAGTCACGGAGGCATCCAAGCATGAAATTGCTACTAATGCATACAAGTTGGAATACTTGGACTGCAAGAACGGTGCTCCTCCTTATTGCCCTCTCGAACATGAGGATGGTGAGTAGCTTTATCTTGACTTGCCCCCTGCTCAAAGTGAACAGATCAATGCTGTGGATGTAGAAGCAGTTGAAGAGCAAGTGGCAAATGAAGCTGCAATGGAGGAAGACAACGCCAAAAGCGGTGTAGCTGATGAGGTTAGGGCAGATGCGGAGGAGCAGGCAGTTGGGGTTGCCAAGCAGATGGTGCCGGTTGAGCAGAATGAGGCTCATTTCTTGTTGAACTTGGCCGGAGATATAGCGCTTGCAAGAGACTCCATTGAGTTTGTACTCGGGAAGTAGCTTGCCCACAATGGAGGTAAGGCTTGTTGCCTATGTGCGTATGTCGGGGACATAGCGCTTGAAAAAGACTCCATGAAGTTTGTACTCGAGAAGCAGCTTGCCTTCAGTGGAGGTAAGGCTTGTCGCCTGTGAGCGTATGTCAGGGACATAGCGCTAAAAAAAGGCTCCATTGAGTTTGTACTCGAGAAGTAGCTTGTCTGCAATGGAGGTAAGGCTTGTCGCATGTGGGCGTATGTTGGGGACACAACGCTTGAAAAAGGCTCCATTGAGTTTGTACTTGAGAAGTAGCTTGTTTGCAATGGAGGTAAGGCTTGTCACCTGCGGGCGTATGTAGGGGACATAGCACTCGAAAAAGGCTCCATTGAGTTTGTACTTGAGAAGCAGCGTGTCTGCAATGGAGGTAAGGCTTGTCGCCTGTTGGCGTATGTCAGGGACATAGCGCTCGAAAAAGATTCCATGAAGTTTGTACTTGAGAAGTAGCTTACCTTCAGTGGAAGTAAGGCTTGTTGCCTACGGGCATATGTCGGGGACATAACGCTTGAAAAATGCTCCATTGAGTTTGTACTCGAGAAGCAGCTTGTCTGCAATGGAGGTAAGGCTGGTCGCCTGCATATGTATGTTTGTGGGACATAATGCTCGAAAAAATACTTCATTGAAAAGCTTGCTCTTGTATTGATGTCGGTGTGACTACATCGCTTTGTTGAATAAAAGAAATGAACAACATAGATAACATCGAAAGCAGTTTGTCTTCAATGGCAGTAAGGGAGGCCCGTTGCCTGCTAGGAGCCCAGTTGATGAGCGAAGGGCTTCACGGATAGTATCTCTGAAGTTGGTGTGCATTCCATTGTCTTGGAATTTCTTTTCCTTCTAGAGTGTCGAGGGTGTAATTTGCTCTGCCCCCAGGTTGGCTGATCACGTAGAGGCCTTCCCAGTTGTGCTTCATCTTCTTTGACCCTTGCCTTGGTGCTATGATGAAACTCTTTCTGAGCATAAGGTCCCCAGGTTGAAACTGTCTAATCTTGGCCTTCTCATTGTAGTAGGATGTCAATTTCTGCTGGTAGGCTGCAATAAGAACAATGGCCTTTTCTCGTTCTTCTTCGAGCAGATCAAGGTTGACTTTCATTTGCTTGTAGTTTTGGTCAAGACTGCCCACCTCAATGCTCATGGAAGGGACCATGATGTGTGGGGGGATGATTGTTTCTATCCCATAGGTTAGAGAAAATGGTGTCTCGCCTGTTGATCTCCTTTTAGTTGTGCGATAAGCCCATAAGACTCCTGGCAGCTCATCGACCCATTTTCCTTCCGCACCTTCCAGTCTTTTCTTCAGGCAGTCCAGCATGATCTTGTTGGATGCCTCTGCTTGGCCATTGCCTTGGGGGTATCTGGGAGTTGACAGGTTCTGTTTGATGCCATACTTCGCAAGGAATGCGGTGATCTGCCTGCCCACGAACTGTGTACCATTGTCGATGACTATCGACTGCGGGCATCCGAATCAGCAGATTATGTTCTTCCAGATAAACCGTTCGACATCAGCTTCCTTGGTAGAGGATAAAGCCTCAGCCTCAATCCATTTGGTGAAGTAATCTGTGGCGACGATCATCATCTCCTTGTTGGCAAGTGCTGTCGGCATAGGCCCCACCAGGTCAATGGCCCACTGCATGAATGGCCATGGACTGTTCTGCGGATGGTATTCCTTAACTGGCAAGCCAAGGATTGGCTTATATCGTTGGCATCGATCACATCTTCGAGCATACTCCGTGGACTCTTGGCACATGATAGACCAGAAATAGCCTATGCTGAGAGCCTTCTGGGCAAGCGATCTACCCCCAGCGTGATTTCCACATTCATCGTCGTGTATTTTGCAGAGAACCTCGAGCGTCTGCGGGTACTTGATGCAAGTAAGATGAGGGCTGGAGTATGAACTGTGGACAAGCATGTCGCCTTTCATGTAGTATCTCGCAGCCTTCTGTTTGGATTTTCTGGCCTCGAACTTGTCCTTAGGTAAGTTTTCATTAACTAGGTAGTCAATGATAAGGTCTTGCCAGTTAGGATCCTTGTCGATCTGCATTAGGTTTGGCTGCTCTGCCTCTTCTATGCTTGGCTGGTCAAGGTGCTCGACCGGGATAGAGCTTCTGAACTGGGTATTAAGCGCTGATCCTAAGCTTTCCAGTGCATCTGCGTACGCGTTCTTTGCTCGAGGCACTTATTGGATGGTGAAGGTAGGAAACGCCTTCAACAGCTCCTAGACTTTGTCAAGATACAAGATCATCCTTGGGTGCTTCGCCATGTATTCTCCTAAGGTTTGATTTGTGATCAGCTGAGAATCTGAGTAGATGGCCAGCTTCTTGATTGACAACTCCTTCACCAAGGGC